>CM038215.1:197317572-197414363 GCA_021442155.1 Cymbidium sinense
TAAAAAAAGTGACATTAATAAATTTGGTTTATTTTAAATGAGCTTATTTAGTATGATTGTCCTTATAATTAGTTGGATTGAATGAAATTATATGCTTTTGTCTCTTTATTTCTTTCCAATCAAATTAAATGTTGTATTTCATGCATTCATCTCTTGCAAAGTCAATTAAATTAAATAGTTTCCTTTATGTCAAGCTTGTATGTGTTGATTTAAATTAATATATGTGTACTTATAATCATTAAGAAATCCAAATCTATTTTCAAAAACTTATAAATGAATGATTATATATGCTATGAATGCTAGTTATAAATACATAGGAGATGTATGTGATTATAACTTGGACATGCAAGCTTGATGTATGAATGATTAAATATTTATGCGTATGAAGTGAAGTTTCTTTTCATTCATTCATGCATTGATTTATGTAAGTAAGAATATTAATGGGTATATAACTTAGACATCCCGGGAATAGGAGGCTTTAGTTAGCCCCAAGGAGGTCATTTGATTATCTCACTTCCCTGGTTTAATAACGACACATACTCCATTTGATTTTATTCTTACATGCTTCAATACTAGAATTTAGATAAGACTTTATTCCATATGCATAAATATTTCAAACATATAACTTTAGCATGATTTTTCCATTCTTATAGTTATTTGTACATCCATGTGTATTTAAGAAAATAGCTATATCTAATTTGGACATGGGACGATGAGTTTAAGTAGCCCCAAGGAGGTTTTTACCTCACTCCCCTGGCTCACAATGGCAAAGTACCCGCTTAAAACTTTCATACATTTGAGTGTGTATTTAGCTAATGTGTGAAAATCTCATTTTCTATAAAATTCATTTATGCATCTTTCATTTTAAGTGTGCTAAAAATATATTGCATAGGTATGCTTAGGATTTAATCATATGTATGCTACATATGATGGAAGGAAATGAATGCACATGTGTCATGTGATAGTAATTCATTCTAATCAATCTTAAGATGCTTTTTTATTAAATATGATCATTTTAAATTGAACTTAAACTTAGGATTAATTAAAATATATAATAAAATATTCATTAAAGAGAACTTATTAACAAATGTGCTTTAGAAGTGACTTAAGGTAGGGATAAAAGAGAGTAATCCTCTCTTTTCTTCCCTTTATAACACTTAGTTGTTAAGTGTAAACCAAATGAAATAAAAGAAAATATTAAGTAAAATTCTCAAATCAATTAAATCACTTAAAATGAAATCAACTTCTTATGAGTAAACATCCTTTCATACTTAAAAAAAATTATAACAAAGCTTAGTTAAAGCATATCACACAAGCCTTAATACACACACTTTCGAATTAAGATACCACTTTTAGCTTTATATTAGGACGGTATATTGAGTGATGTGTGTTTGGTTTTATGATGTATTGTTGTAGACTAGATGTTAGGATGTATGCTTCATAGACTGGATGTTAGGTCGTGATTAGCCTAATCATATTTTTTGTAGGTGATTGTGTTAAAATAAATATGAATGCTTTCTTTTACAGGTTGCTTAACCCTTAAGTATAATCTAAATTAAGCTAGGTAGGCTTGGTTACCCATATGTAGGGTACTAAGTCCAAATTATACATATAACTGCTTGGGTTGTATGGTGTGTTTAGCTAACACTCATTTTACAGATGTAGTTAGATTTATTTATCCTTTTTTAATGTAATTTTGCATTAGGAGTTAGGATTAGTGCTATGGGGGTTAATGATGAACATTGGCCAAAAGGTTTAGTCCTAGGGTGTCATGTGATGCCTTGAAGCCTACTAAATCAAAAGAAGTAAATCAAATGAAGAAATGAAGGAGACATAAAGACTTGAAGATTTGAAGACCCACATAACACTTATCATTTATAAATTATAATTATTATTTCATTTATCGGGTTGTATAAGGGTAGAGCTCGGCTACCCATTTCTCTTTTTTGGGTTGTACGGCGGTATCCGATCACACCGCCCTTTTATTCTTTTGCATTATATTTATAAAATGCTTGATGTTATGTTTAAATTACGTAATAGAAATAGCATGTCTCTTTCTAGTTTCTTTATGAATTGTGATTTAATGTGTGGTCTGGATCCAATTAAGCTCTTAGAAAAATTTAATTTTTATATCCCAACTACAACTCATAACTAAATTTTCTAAATAACTCATAACCTCATATAAAGCCTAGGCATTAAATCAAGATAATTAAAATATTTAGCAATCCTTTTGAATGTTGTATGTTTAATATCATGCATATTACTTCACTTTTGTAAAGAGAGGGTTTCCATTCTTACACGATAGGGGAAGACTTGACCTTTAAGGGTCTCCTCTGGGGTGAAAAATACCTCCACGTCTCTGATTTAGCCCATAACTCATTTCAACATACATTTAGAAATATAAAAATCCTATGGCCTTTGTCAAAATGAAGTATCAAATACAAATAAAATTTGAGAAGATTTGCATTGGACTAAGTTATTGCTCATACCACCTACTCTAGTCTCTAGAAAGTGGGTTTAAGGACTTTAGTTTTTTTCTAAATAATAATAACCCAACTATCTTGCAAAATCATATGACTTGCTTACATGGTTTTAAAGAGTAGGAGGAGCTAGCCGGCTACCACTCCAGACGGTTATAAGTTCAGCAGTTGGGTGATTTACTCTCTCTTGTTGAAGTAAACTATATATCCATCTTCACTTAGATTTAGGTCGTGCTTTAGCCCTTGTTAAAGCTCCCTTAGATTTAGGATCTGAGGTTGATGTTTTCTTCGAGTTACAAGCATAAATCCTCACCTCTTAGGCATTTTCACAATCTTGTATTGTTGGATTATAAGCCTAACAATTTAATAAAATTCAAATCAAACAAATAATTCTCCATAATTTTAAACATATAAAGCTCAACCATAAGATAGATTGGAATGATCACTAAGTTTTTAGTATCATGAGCATTCTGTACTCATCTTCTTTAGCTTCAATAATAAGCCTCTCCTTTTTATCTATCATATTTGATTTTTCAGATAGTTAATTTATTTTATTCTTTTTAAAATCTTTGGAGACAATAATTGCATACTTTAATAGAGAGTATTCTTAAGCAACTTTTCTTAAGATGTAATTAACTATGGGACTTGCCCCATAGCAACTTTAGAATCGGTTTATAAATCCTACTTTATACATCCATATAAAGTAGGGGAAAAATCTCTAGTATATTCAAAGACTCATCATGCCTTACGAGTTTTTATTAGGGGATTAGGTCCATTGAAGGATGATGCCTCTATCTTTCGAGATAGTACATCATATCACAAACACAAAGTACTTTTTTATGCTCATTAAAATGTTTATTTATTTAGCAATTCATTTGATTAAGTTTATTTTTAAGCTTTATAAGCTACTCATTGATAAGCATAATAATGCTTGTTTAGGTAACAACAAGCTATTTGATAGTGTTACTCATTAATAGTCTCGATAAGACTCGTTTAATTAGCTAATGAGTTGAGCCAAATTGAAGCTTAAATAATCATAATTTTAAATGAATTGAGAATGAACGCTACAACAAATGAGCTTAAGCTCAGTTTTGCATACAAGATTAGGCTTGAGCAAGCTCATGTTAGGTTTAACTCAATTCATTTGCAACATTAAATAAAAAAGTTGATGGGACACATGCGATGAGTGGAAATTGATCGAGCGAAGTTCATACATAACTTTGTGAATAAGGTGGTTTAGTTATCTATATAAACAAAGTGATATATAAATCTTTGACTAATTTAATATATGGATCTTTGAAATAAACCTTTCAATATGTAGAGCTTGATCTTTGAAATTTCGTGGATGATTTTGCTTTATAGGAATCCTTTGGGTAGGTTGACTTGCGTAGTTAGTAGTTGTCCATGAATGAGCTAACTTGCATAGGCACCTTTATATTAATCACACTTACTATTTCTTCATTGATATTCATTGAAAATAAAACAACTAAAAAATAAAACTATCAACATAAAAAAAAGAACTATTATGATTATATTGAGCCTTATCCATGATCTAAGCAAGATGTAAATGAGGAGGCCAACCATCTAATCTTTTCATTTCCTTTGAATATTTAGTATCTTTCACATATTTCATATTTTTATGTTGCATCCAAGACACTCAAGAATCACTAGAAAAAAATATATGATTTTAAGATTATAGAACACATTTTAAACTTTTTGTTCATGGTGGTCAGCACCACTTTGTCTCCACTATGGGAAATTATGATGCTTGAATTGCATTTGGAAAATCTTAATCACATGTATAATGAATTTGTGATGTTGTGGTTGTGGAGCATGTAGGGAATTTTAAATGTGGGCTCATATATGAATTTAATTATACGTTAAGTGCTATTTTATTTTTGTAAAGCATATTAATTTTGTAATCAAATAAAGATTAATAATTTTTTAGCCTTTTGAGGTATCTTATTAATTTTTTATGGAATTATCATGCATTGAGACTGGACATTTTATTTTATTTTTATGATATGCTGAAATAAAATGAAATGCACTCAAGTATAAATAAGGTCATGGTTCCCATTCTAAAGAGGTTAGTTCTTATTTTTTTCTAACATCCCATCTTGAGTGAAAAGAAGGCTCTCTCTCTTTCTCTCTTAAGAACACCGCTTTAGAAGTGGAAGGTCAGAAATTCCAAATTAGCTCTGCATTTTATTAAATCTCCTCGATGATTTGACATGAGATCCGGCTACGATAAATTTATTTTATCTTGTTCCAAATGAACATAGCAAGTCAGTAATTAAGTTTATAGAGCGATGGTATTATATATAAGAGGTGGTGATGCTAATTATGTCACATGTTGTTAGTGAAGATGTAGTCAGACATATCCTACAATGAAATTGTCTATATTGAGTGTGGAATCCAAAATTTTGGAGTCAAGAAGAAAAGAAAAATAGTTTTGAAAATATAAAAATTCCTAAAACTTGTTTTAAGCACTTTAGAACAACTTATTTTTTTTTTAGTGAAAAAAAGAGTACACAATTATATTTTGTTAAATTTTCAACTATTTTAAAAAAATAAATAAATAAATTTTGTAGCTTGGTATTTGCCACCCACAAATTTCCACAAGATATTATTTTGTTTGAAAGGAATATTGCCTAGAATTGGGACAAAAAAACAAAAGAGTGAAGATAATGAAGAGTTGGGGAATAGCTTTCAAACTTTTTAGCACTAATCGGATTTGGAGACAACAGTAATGAGTCCTTTGTTTGTTTTATAGGTGGTTAGGGAGCCTTTTTAGCTATTCCCTATAAACTTTATAATAAAAATTAATAAACTTATCACCTTTAATTAAATAATATGAGTTTTTGCAATTTTAAGCCCTTTAATTATAATATATAAAATGTACAAAATATCTCACCATTTCAATAAATGCCGTCTATTTTGGCCACAAATTAAAATATTCATAGCAACTCAATAAAGCATTTGTTATAAAAATAATAATAATAATATAAATAAATAAAATAAAGCATTTGTTATTTTCTTTAGTGATAAATAAATATTTTAATTAAATATCACATTAATTCCAAGAGCATCCTCCAAGTCAGTGTCGTCTTCAAGCAGGTAATGGCGTCTTATTTTTATTTTTTTTTTATTTTTTTTTATTTATTAATTTATTTATAGGAATCTCCTGAACACACCAACTGGCTTCTATTTTATAATAGCGTTAATTAGACATATTATTAATTGCATCATTTAAAATCATTTATTATTTTATAATTTTAAAAGAAAATATTTTACTAAATTGTTAAGAAAATTATATTTTTTTTACTAAACATTCAATAAATTATAAGGATAGTATTGAAATATGATTTTTTTTTTAAATTTGCATAAAATCAAAATAAAAAAGTAAATAAAAATTTTTGTTAATTTACTAAGAATTTTTAATACATTTTTGAAAAATATTAACATTTATTATAAACTATCATTCGAGTTAGGGGTGTAAACAATTTGACTGAAATAAACCTTTCTGTTCATCTAAAAATTATTTTGTCAGATTCAAATGTAAATTTTACTGTGGTATGTCGAATTGTTCAAATAAGATCAACTCAGATCGGCCCAAAATATAATAATCTAAAAAATTTATAAGAGGAAAATTTTAACGAGTAAGTCATGTTTGCAACTAATGTGTCTCTCTCTCTCTCTCTCTCTCTCTCTCGAGAAAACAAAATTATCCAGGAAAAGCATAATTACTTAAAGTTAAAAGAATGTTCTTCATAGATAAGCTAAACTATAAGGATTAAAGAGGAAGATATAAAATTCCCAAAGTTAAATAATTATAAGAGTTAAATAAAAGTTGACATTAAACAAGTAAATCAATGGGGGGATAGGGTATTTAAAGCAAATTCAACAAAGAAGGTTTAATAAATTATTTAGAAAATGAAAAATGTTAAAGGGTTAATAAAATAATTAGAAAAAAAAACATAGTTATTTGACAAATTCTTCCGACATTTATTTCTTGAGATCACATTGAAATTTTAACGTAAAGTGGACCTTTGCTTGCACAAATATTACCCTCCAAAGCAATATTTTAAAAAAGAAAAATTTACATAAATGCTACATAATTCCTTTGCCTTTACATATCTAACAACTAAATTTTGATATTTACATTTCTACATTTTATCTAAGCATGCAAAAATATATTAAGTTTTAAAAAGATAATAATAATAATATTTTAATGTGATATTAAAAATTTAAGCATTATATATGTGAAGCAAAAATTTCAGCTTTTAGTGATTTATATAATATATTGGATAACAAAAATATTGAAATATATATTTATAAATTAATCAAGTAAAGGGATACGAGAAATAAAAATTTAGTTCAAGTGAGATGCATTAAGGATGAAATCTTAAAGTATTTTTCTTTAAAGAGGATATTCAACATAGTGATAATATTGACTTTATCAATCTTAATACAAATGAAAATAGATAAATTTTTATATTTATCACCATATTAGTAATATTGAAGTTGAAAAGGCTTTATAAAGTGTGGAAAAGTAGAATGACTTGATGATTTTATAATAGAAGTGTGGAAATACTTAGAGATCAAGAAATTTCTCTTATTAATCTTTTAATATTATTTTAAAATTAAAAGATATTAGCTGAGTGGAAAAAGAGTTTGTATTCTATTTTAAGCATAAAAGTGATGCATAAGAGTATGCAAATTATAGGAATTAAGTTAATGTGTCATACATATTATTAGGTGAGAAAGTAAATGAGCATAGTTACAATGTGATACAAAAATTTCTCAAAACCAATTTGGTTTCAAGTAGGTCTACTATGGATGATATATATTTGTTAAGAGGTTTGATAAAGAAGTATAGAGAAAGAGGATCTACATATGATATTTGTTGAGTTAGAGAAAGCATATGATAAAGTTTCAAGAGAAGTGTTTTGGAGAGTTCTAGAAAAGAAATGAGCTAATATTGATTATATTCGAGTCATTAAGGATATGTATACTAGTGTTGTTACTTGTGTTCAAACACAATGATGATTGACTAAATATTTTCTTATTTTAACCGGGATTACATCAATAATCGGCTTTAAGGTCATATATTTTATGTTTTAGTTATGAATGTTCTTAGTAAGCATTTTACAAGAGGATGTACCTTGGTATACTTTATGCTGATCATTTTCTTCTTTTATAAGACTAGAAAGAGAGTTCAAGAGAAACTTGAATTATGGAGGCCAACCTTAGAGTCTAAAAAAATTTATGTTTAAGTAGATCTAAAATTGAATGTGTGTGTGTGTGTGTGTCTATATATATATATATATATATATATATATATATATATATATATATATAGTATAGTTTTAGTTATAGAAGATATAATGGTGGGATGATCAAAATGATGGTGAAATGATGTTATTAGTAAAATTCAAGTTGGGAAGTGAAGGAATGCATATGGCTGTTTGTTACGTAATAAAAAAGTATTATTTAGTCTTAAAGGAAAATTTTATAAAATGATAGTAAGACCTACAATGATTTATGGAATGTTGACCAATAAAAGAGAAACATAAAATTAAGTTAGGCGAGATGAGGATACTTAGAAGGATGAGTGGCTTTACTCTTAGAAATTAAATGCAAAGTGAATATATATGATAAGATTGAGTAGTCCAATGATAGATAAGATTAGAGATAATCTCTTAGATGATTTGGCCACATAAAACATCAACCATTTGATGCGGTTATGATTAGGACATGACACAATTTTTTTCAAAATCAACATTATTTTATATCGGGTGCATATATACTATACATTTGTTGAGAGGTTTGATGGAGAGGTATAAAGAGACTAAGAAGTATCTACATATGATATTTGTTGATTTAGAAAAAAAAATATATGATAAAGTTTCAAGAGAAGTGCTTTGAAAAGTTTTAGAAAAGAAATGAGTTAATATTGCTTATATTCAAGTCAGAATATATGTATTGGAGTTGTTACTTCAAACACAAGAGGGATTGACCACTATTTTTTATTTTAGTTGGATTACATCAAGGATCTACTTTAAGCCCATGGTCTTTTGCTTTAGTAATGAATGTTCTTACTAGACATTTACAAGAGGATTATCTTGATGTATGATTTTTGTTAATTATATTCTTCAAGATAAGAATATAGATGGAATTAAAGAGAAAATTATTATGGAGGTCAACCTTAAAGGCTTTCATTTGAGTAGATCTAAAATTGAATACATTGAATGTAATTTTAATAGTAGTAGATCCAATGATGGGGTTGCAATAATGGATGATGGAGTCATTAAAAGTGTGAACATTTAGTTATCTGCTGATCATTCAAAGTGAAATAGATGGAGATGTTATTAGTAGAATTCAAGTTAGATTGTTGAAGTGGAGAAATGCTTTGGCCTATTGAATGATAGAAATGTATTAGACTTAAGATGGAGATGTTAATAGTAGAATCTGCTAGATTGTTGAAGTGAGAAATGTTTGGCTATTGAATGATAGAAATGTACTGCTTAGACTTAAGAGAAAATTTTAAAAGATGATGGCGAGACCTGCAATGCTTTATGTTGTTGAATGTTGGATAGTAAAAGAGAAGCATAAAATTAAGTATTTTAGAGATGATAATGCTCAGGTGGATGAGTGGCTTTACTCTTAGAGACAAGATGAGAAACAAATATACATGTGGAAATGTTGGAGTACCTTTGGTGGCATATATGATTAGAGAGAGTCTCCTTAGATGGTTTGGTCACATAAAATGTTCCTTATCTAATAATCTAGTTAGGAGAGTAGATTATTAAATTTAATATGTTTTTTTTAAATAAATAAATCTATGTTAATAAAGGTAAATGTAGGCCTAAAAAGACTTGGTTAGAAAGTATACAAAATGATCTTATTTTATTAGAATTAAATAAGAATATGATACTTAATAGGATACATTAGAGAAAAAAGATTCATGTAGCCAACTTCATGTAATGGGATGAAGACTTGTTATTGCTATTGTTCTCTCGTGGGTGAAATCGGAAAAGGAAAACATTACAAAATTTTTATGCTCTCCTTTTTCCAACTTCATTTCATGGGAAGCCTAGCTTCCTTTTCTTTCATCCATGATGAACTTGTTGCTTTAATATAGGAAGTAGCTTCATTACTCCTCTAAAGTTTCATATGACAAATCTCAAACCTTTAGTATATACACAATTCTCAAATAATAATTATCCTTTATGGAAATAACAAATCCTAAAACGTTCTTTCTTTCTTTCTTTTTTTTTTTTTGTGTGTGTTGCTAATGGCTTTGACGGCTTTCTAGATTGTTCTAATAAAAGCCTCAAAAATTCATCACAAACTCAGCTAGAAAAATCCTACCAAACTCTTTACACAATGGCCAAAAACTATTAGTGAAAATCTAGTCATTGTTATCTACTTTACACTATATGCATCAATATTACAATATGTCCTCAGTCTCTCTTCCACCTCAAATATATGGTTTACTATAGAGAAGCGACTCTAACTGACCAACATGTTATGAGTAATTCAACTATTAGTCTGACAACCCGGAGCTGGGAGGCTTTAAGTAGCCCTAAGTAGATCTTGAATCTTACACCCATATTGTAGAAAATAATGGCTCCATACTCACTAATGTCTTTTATACATATGGTTGTGCATTTGATTAATGGATAAAAGAGTACCTCTTTTTTACATAATAAAAACATGCATTCATGGGATATCCAGATTTCCAAATCTTATCTCTTAGCATTCATCATCAAAGTCAAGTTGTTAATTTGCATGCATGTATTACTATGCTTAGGATCTTTCATGTGCATAGTATACATGATGGAAATAAATGGATGGATGTGTGTTATGTGACAATAATTCACCCTAATTAATCATAAGAGGTCTTTCTTGTTGAATAGAACAATTTAGAGTAAATCTAAACTTAGGGTTAAATAAAATACATAATAAAATATTCACTAAAAAAAATTATTAATGAATCTACCTTAGACATACTTTAAGGTAGGGATGGAAGAGAGTCATCCTTCTCTTCACAACATTTAGTAACTAGGTGTAGGTTCATTTAAATCAAATCAAATCATCAACTAAAAAAAATTTAACAAATCAACTAAACCACTTAAACTAAAACCATCATCTAAGTTGAATCTCTCACACTTAAAAAATTTTAACCTTAAAGCCTAGCTAAGACATGCCACACAAGCCTTAAATGACATACACATTAGGCTAAGTCACCAATGCTAGTATGTTAGGGTGATGCATGGTTTGATGCCTGATTTTATTTTGTGATGTAATATTTTAGACTGGATGTTATAGTGTATATCGTAGGGTTGGATGATAGACCTTAGTCTAATCATGTCTTCTATAGGAGATTGTGCTTAAGGAGCGTAATAAAAAATATAAATGTTTTTGCTATGCAGGTTGCTTATACCCCTAAGCATAATTCAAACTAGGACAGATGGGCTTGGTTACCCATATGTGGGGTGCTAAGTCCAACTTATTCATATAACTGCTTGGGTTGTGTGGCATGTTTAGTTAATCTCTATTTTGTATGTTTAATTAAATTTACCTTTCCCATTTTCATGTAAATTTTATAATTAAGATTTGGAATGAATGTTATGGGGGAATTAGGAAGAGCATTGGTCATAAGACCAAATCTTATGCACCATGTGATGCCTTGGAGCAACCATATTCCAATCAAGCCAAGAAGAAGAAGAAAAGAAGCAAATAAAAATGAAGAATAAAGAATGAAGAATGAAGACCCCCATAATATGAATTCCTTTTAATTATAATTATTCATTTGTAATCCAAGGAGCTCGGCTACCCATTTTCTTTCGCGTGCGGTGGATCCGATCACATCGCCACTTCAAGTTCATCGACCATATCACTTGTATATAATGACATCATATCTATGATATTGTGATGCACTCCACCAAGTCATATCTGGCCAAAGCGATGCCATGGCTGGTATCGTTGCTGTAAGAGGAGAAAGGTAGAAATCTATATTTTTTTTTTTTATGAATTATTATCCTTTATATAGATAGAATAATATAAATATAATGTTTTGAATATGCTGATTTTTCACTTTAGAGAAGGATTCCATCTATCAAGCCATATAAAATGGAGTTGTCACTAATTTATTAGTTTATTACTTAAATTAGAAGCTTAGTCTTCGAAGTGTGCCATTCAAGATCCCACATTAACTCTAATTTCTCATGAAGGAAGATCAATCTTTTATTTTGGCATTGATCTTTTACAATTTCTTGTTGCATTTGGCTTTTGCTATCCTATGCCACATTGTACAGGTATCTGATCATTTTTTTTTTCTATAAAAAATTTTAAACTGCAATTCTCATCTATTGAAAACTAATTTTGATTCTTCAATCATTATATTGTATTTGAAAATTTTAGCTTGGCAAAAGAACTTGCATTCCTCCAATTTGCAGAAGGTTCTCGCTTAGCGCCATTTGACTGTTGGCTTTGCTTGAGGAGGAAATATTACGTGCGGAGTCAGCGAACTTGCATACAGAAAAGAAATCGAGGTACAGGCATGAGGTAGATATAAGTCGATTTCTTCTTCATTTGCGTCTCAAGACATAATACGTATGACTCGCACTAATATTTCCCCTTGCTTGAGAGGCATCAAGACCATGGCTTTACGAGTAGAAAAGCAGCAGGTACTATATATCATTTGGTAATGCTTTATTAGTAAAACTATTAGTATTGCTGATATTATTATTATTTAGTATTATTGTTAATTTTCAATATTCTTTTGCCAAGTGTGTTTCTAGTGTATAATATTTGTGACCTTTCTAATAAATAGATTAGAGATGACATAATTACACATACATAGATATGATGTCATTATATACAAATGAGATAATACTAATTAGAGATCAATTCTATATAGCTAATTAATAAATATTTAATTTATAGATTACCATAAGTCAATTCAAACTTATAAACTTTATAATAAAATTAATAAACTTATCACCTTTAATTAAATAATATGAGTTTTGCAATTTTAAACCCTTTAATTATAATATAATAATGTACAACAAAATATCTCATCATTTCAATAAATGCCGTCTATTTTGGCCACAAAATTAAAATATTCATAGCAAATCAATAAAACATTTGTTATAAAAAAATAATAATAATAAAATAAATAAAATAAAGCATTTGTTATTTTCTTTAGTGATAAATGAATATTTTAATTAAATATCACATTAATTCCAACCGCATCCTCCATGTCAGTGTCGTCTTCAAGCAGGTAATGGCGCCTTATTTTTATTTTTATTTTATTTATTTATTTATTTATAGGAATCTCCTGAACACACCAACTGGCTTCTATTTTATAATAGCGTTAATTAGACATATTATTAATTGCATCATTTAAAATCATTTATTATTTTATAATTTTAAAAGAAAATATTTTACTAAATTGTTAAGAAAATTATATCTTTTTTTACTAAACATTCAATAAATTATTTGGATAGTATTGAAATATGATTTTTTTTTTTTCAAATTTGCACAAAATCAAAATAAAAAAGTAAATAAAAAATTTTGTTAATTTACTAAGAATTTTTAATAAATTTTTGAAAAATATTAACATTTATTATAAACTATCATTCGAGTTAGGGGTGTAAACAATTTTGAGTTTGAGTGAGCTTTTTTTTTCGGTTTCTGTTTGAAAACTATTTTGTTCGTATCCGACATTTATTTCTTGAGATCACATTGAAATTTTAACGTAAAGTGGACCTTTGCTTGCACAAATATTACCCTCCAAAGCAATATTTTAAAAAATAAAAATTTACATAAATACTACATAATTCCTTTGCATTTACATATCTAATAACTAAATTTTGATATTTATATTTCTACATTTTATCTATGCATGCAAAAATATATTAAGTTTTAAAAGATAATAATAATAATATTTTAATGTGATATTAAAATTTAAAATTTAGTTCAAGTGAGATGTATTAAGGATGAAATCTTAAAGTGTTTTTTTTAAAAGAGGATATTGATATAGGTTGTGATAGAGACGATTTTAGCAATCTTAATACTCTAAATGAAAATAGATAAATTTTTATTTTTATCCCCATATTAGTAATATTGAAGTTGAAAAGGCTTTATAAAGTGTGAAAAAGTAGAATGACTTGATGATTTTATAATAGAAATGTGAAAATGCTTAGGAGATCAAGAAATTTCTTGGCTTATTAATCTTTTTAATATTTTAATTAGAGATCAGTTCTACATAGCTAATTTATAAATATTTAATTTATAGATTACCATTTGTCAATTCAAACTTATAAACTTTATAATAAAAAATTAATAAACTTATCACCTTTAATTGACAATGAACAAGTCATTAAAAAGAGTGATTTATATATTATTGTTCAAAAATGATGTGAAATAGATATTAGTTATTAGAATTCAATGGTTGAAGTGGAGGAATGCATAATGTAAAAGTTTAACTAAATAAAAGTTTTATAAGATGGTGATAAGACCCGCAATAACTTACAGAATGGTCAATAAAAGAAGCAAAGACTAAGTTAAGTCTTGCGGGGATGAGGATGCTCATGAGTGGCTTTACTCTAAAATGAAATGGTATGTAAAAGTTGGAGTAGCTCGACAGATAAGATTAGAGATATGACATATACAATTAGATATATGATGTCATTATATACAAGTGAGATAATACTAATTAGAGATCAATTCTACATAGCTAATTAATAAATATTTAATTTATAGATTGCCATAAGTCAATTCAAACTTACAAACTTTATAATAAAAATTAATAAACTTATCACCTTGAATTAAATAATATGAGTTTTTGCAATTTTAAACCCTTTAATTATAATATAATAATGTACAACAAAATATCTCACCGTTTCAATAAATGCCGTCTATTTTGGCCACAAAATTAAAATATTCATAGCAACTCAATAAAGCATTTGTTATAAATAATAATAATAATAATAATAATAATAATAATAATAATAATAATAATAATAAATAAAATAAGGCATTTGTTATTTTCTTTAGTGATAAATAAATATTTTAATTAAATATCACATTAATTCCAACAGCATCCTCCATGTCAGTGTCGTCTCCAAGCAGGTAATGGCGCCTTATTTTAATTTAAAAGAATGTTCCCAAAGATTAACTCTAAACTATAAGGATTAAAGAGGAAGATATAAAATTCCCAAAGTTAGATAATTATAAGAGTTAAATAAATGTTGACATTAAACAAGTAAATTAATGGGGGGATAGGGTATTTAAAGCAAATTCAACAAAGAAGGTTTAATAAATTATTTAGAAAATGAAAAAATGTTAAAGGGTTAATAAAATAATTAGAAAATAAAATAACATAGTTATTTGACAAATTCTCTCCGACATTTATTTCTTGAGATCACATTGAAATTTTAACGTAAAGTGGACCTTTGCTTGCACAAATATTACCCTCCAAAGCAATATTTTAAAAAAGAAAAATTTACATAAATACTACATAATTCCTTTGCCTTTACATATCTAACAACTAAATTTTGATATTTACATTTCTACATTTTTTCTAAGCATGCAAAAATATATTAAGTTTTAAAAAGATAATAATAATAATATTTTAATGTGATATTAAAAATTTAAGTATTATATATATGAAGCAAAAATTTCAGCTTTTAGTGATTTATATAATATATTGGATAACAAAAATATTGAAATATATATTTATAAATTAATCAAGTAAAGGGATACGAGAAATAAAAATTTAGTTCAAGTGAGATGCATTAAGGATGAAATCTTAAAGTATTTTTCTTAAAGAGGATATTCAACATAGGTTGTGATAATACGATTGACTTTATCAATCTTAATACTCTAAATGAAAATAGATAAATTTTTATATTTATCACCATATTAGTAATATTGAAGTTGAAAAGGCTTTATAAAGTGTGGAAAAGTAGAATGACTTGATGATTTTATAATAGAAGTGTGGAAATACTTAGGAGATCAAGAAATTTCTTGGCTTATTAATCTTTTTAATATTATTTTAAAAATTAAAAAGATATTAGCTGAGTGGAAAAAGAGTTTGTTGGCTCCTATTTTTAAGCATAAAAGTGATGCATAAGAGTATGCAAATTATAGCTGAATTAAGTTAATGTGTCATACATATTATTAGGTGAGAAAGTAAATGAGCATAGGTTACAATGTGATACAAAAATTTCTCAAAAACCAATTTGGTTTCATGCCGAGTAGGTCTACTATGGATGATATATATTTGTTAAGAGGTTTGATAAAGAAGTATAGAGAAAGTAAAGAGGATCTACATATGATATTTGTTGAGTTAGAGAAAGCATATGATAAAGTTTCAAGAGAAGTGTTTTGGAGAGTTCTAGAAAAGAAATGAGCTAATATTGATTATATTCGAGTCATTAAGGATATGTATACTAGTGTTGTTACTTGTGTTCAAACACAATGATGATTGACTAAATATTTTCTTATTTTAACTGGATTACATCAATAATCGGCTTTAAGGTCATATATTTTATGTTTTAGTTATGAATGTTCTTAGTAAGCATTTTACAAGAGGATGTACCTTGGTATACGCTTTATGCTGATCATTTTCTTCTTTTTTATAAGACTAGAAAGAGAGTTCAAGAGAAACTTGAATTATGGAGGCCAACCTTAGAGTCTAAAAATTTATGTTTAAGTAGATCTAAAATTGAATGTGTGTGTATATATATATATATAGTATAGTTTTAGTTATAGAAGATATAATGGTGGAGTTGTGACATTGGATGATCAAAATGATGGTGAAATAGATAGGGATGTTATTAGTAAAATTCAAGTTGGGAAGTGAAGGAATGCAAATGGCCTGTTTGTTCTGTAATAGAAAAGTATTATTTAGTCTTAAAGGAAAACTTTATAAAATGATAGTAAGACCTACAATGATTTATGGTGCAGAATGTTGACCAATAAAAGAGAAACATAAAATTAAGTTAGGTGTTGCAGAGATGAGGATACTTAGAAGGATGAGTGGCTTTACTCTTAGAAATAAAATGCAAAGTGAATATACACGTGATAAGATTGGAGTATCTCCAATGATAGATAAGATTAGAGATAATCTCCTTAGATGATTTGGCCACATAAAACATCAACCATTTGATGCCCCGGTTATGATTAGGACATGACACAATTTTTTTTCAAAATCAACATTATTTTATATCGGGTAGGTCTAGCATATATACTATACATTTGTTGAGAGGTTTGATGGAGAGGTATAAAGAGACTAAGAAGTATCTACATATGATATTTGTTGATTTAGAAAAAAAAATATATGATAAAGTTTCAAGAGAAGTGCTTTGAAAAGTTTTAGAAAAGAAATGAGTTAATATTGCTTATATTCAAGTCACTAAGAATATATGTATTGGAGTTGTTACTTCAAACACAAGAGGGATTGACCACTATTTTCTTATTTTAGTTAGATTACATCAAGGATCTACTTTAAGCCCATGGTCTTTTGCTTTAGTAATGAATGTTCTACTAGACATTTACAAGAGGATGTATCTTGATGTATGATTTTTGTTCATTATATTCTTCTTGTTGATAAGAATATAGATGGAATTAAAGAAAAATTGTATTATGGAGGTCAACCTTAAAGGCTTTCATTTGAGTAGATCTAAAATTGAATACATTGAATGTAATTTTCAAAGTAGTAGATCCAATGATGGGGCTGCAATAATGGATGATGGAGTCATTAAAAAGTGTGAACATTTAGTTATCTCGAGTTGATCATTCAAAGTGATGCGAAATAGATGGAGATGTTATTAGTAGAATTCAAGTTAGATTGTTGAAGTGGAGAAATGCTTTGGTCCTATTGTGTGATAGAAATGTACTGCTTAGACTTAAGAGAAAATTTTAAAAGATGATGGCGAGACCTGCAATGCTTTATGTTGTTGAATGTTGGACTGTAAAAGAGAAGCATAAAATTAAGTATTTTAGAGATGATAATGCTCAGGTGGATGAGTGGCTTTACTCTTAGAGACAAGATGAGAAACAAATATACATGTGGAAATGTTGGAGTACCTTTGGTGGCATATATGATTAGAGAGAGTCTCCTTAGATGGTTTGGTCAAATAAAATGTTCCTTATCTAATAATCTAGTTAGGAGAGATTATTAAATTTAATATGTTTTTTTAAAATAAATAAATCTATGTTAATAAAGGTAAATGTAGGCTAAAAGACTTGGTTAGAAAGTATACAAAATGATCTTATTTTATTAGAATTAAATAAGAATATGATACTTAATAGGATACATTAGAGAAAAAAGATTCATGTAGCCAACTTCATGTAATGGGATGAAGACTTGTTATTGTTGTTCTCTGGGTGAAATAAAAAGGAAAACATTACAAAATTTTTATGCTCTCCTTTTCCAACTTCATTTCATGGAAAGCCTAGCTTCCTTTTCTTTCATCCATGATGAACTTGTTGCTTTAATATAGGAAGTAGCTTCATTACTCCTCTAAAGTTTCATATGACAAACCTCAAACCTTTAGTATATACACAATTCTCAAATAATAATTATCCTTTATGGAAATCACAAATCCTAAAACGTTCTATCTTTCTTTCTTTCTTTTTTTTTTGTGTGTTGCTAATGGCTTTGACGGCTTTCTAGATTGTTCCAATAAAAGCCTCAAAAATTCATCACAAACTCAGCTAGAAAAATCCTACCAAACTCTTTACACAATGGCCAAAAACTATTAGTGAAAATCTAGTCGTTGTTATCTACTTTACACTATATGCATCAATATTACAATATGTCCTCAGTCTCTCTTCCACCTCAAATATATGGTTTACTATAGAGAAGTTTAATTTAACTAACCAACAGGTTATGAGTAATTCAACTATTAGTCTGGACAACCCGGAGCTGGGAGGGTTTAAGTAGCCCTAAGTAGATCTTGAATCTTACACCCATATTGTAGAAAATAATGGCTCCATACTCACTAATGTCTTTTATACATATGGTTGTGCATTTGATTAATGGATAAAAGAGTGCCTCTTTTCTACATAATAAAAACATGCATTCATGGGATATCCAGATTTCCAAATCTTATCTCTTAGCATTCATCATCAAAGTGTGTTAAAATTTGCATTGCATGTATAACTATGCTTAGGATCTTTCATGTGCATGGTATAAATGATGGAAATAAATGGATGGTTGTGTGTTATGTGACAATAATTCACCCTAATTAATCATAAGAGGTCTTTCTTATTGAATAGGATAATTTAGAGTAAATCTAAACTTAGGGTTAAATAAAATACATAATAAAACATTCACTAAAAAAAATTATTAATGAATCTACCTTAGACATACTTTAAGGTAGGGATGGAAGAGAGTCATCCTTTCTTTCTTCTCTTCACAACATTTAGTAACTAGGTGTAGGTTCATTTAAATCAAATCAAATCATCAACTAAAAAAAATTTAACAAATCAACTAAACCACTTAAACTAAAACCATCATCTAAGTTGAATCTCACACTTAAAAAATTTTAACCTTAAAGCTAGCTAAGACATGCCACAAGCCTTAAATGGCATACACATTAGGCTAAGTCACCAATGCTAGTATGTTAGGGTGATGCATGGTTTGATGCCTGATTTTATTTTGTGATGTAATATTTTAGACTGGATGTTAGGGTGTATATACGATTGGATGATAGGACGACCTTAGTCTAATCATGTCTTCTATAGGAGATTGTGCTTAAGGAGCATTGTAATAAAAATATAAATGCTTTTGCTATGCAGGTTGCTTATACCCCTAAGCATAATTCAAACTAGGACAGATGGGCTTGGTTACCCATATGTGGGGTGCTAAGTCTAACTTATTCATATAACTGCTTGGGTTGTGTGGCATGTTTAGTTAATCTCTATTTTGTATGTTTAATTAAATTTATCGTTCCCATTTTCATGTAAATTTTATAATTAAGATTTAGAATGAATGTTATGGGGGAATTAGGATGAGCATTGGTCATAAGACCAAATCTTATGCACCATGTGATGCCTTGGAGCAACCATATTCCAATCAAGCCAAGAAGAAGAAGAAAAGAAGCAAATAAAAATGAAGAATAAAGAATGAAGAATGAAGACCCCCATAACATGAATTCCTTTTAATTATAATTATTCATTTGTAATCCGGGGAGCTCGGCTACCCATTTTTCTTTTCGGGTTTGTGCGGTGGATCCCGATCACATCGGCCACCAAGTTCATATCGACCATATCACTTGTATATAATGACATCATATCTATGATATTGTAATGCACTCGGCCACCAAGTCATATCTGGCCAAAGCAATGCCATGGCTGGTATCGTTGCTGTAAGAGGAGAAAGGTAGAAATCTATATTTTTCTTTTTATGAATTATTATCCTTTATATAGATAGAATAATATAAATATAATGTTTAGAATATGCTGATTTTTCACTTTAGAGAAGGATTCCATCTATCAAGCCATATAAAATGGAGTTGTCACTAATTTATTAGTTTATTACTTAAATTAGAATCTTAGTCTTCGAAGTGTGCCATTCAAGATCCCACATTAACTCTAATTTCTCATGAAGGAAGATCAATATTTTATTTTGGCATTGATCTTTTACAATTTCTTGTTGCATTTGGCTTTTGCTATCCTATGCCACATTGTACAGGTATCTGATCATATTTTTTTTCTATAAAAACTTTTAAACTGCAATTCTCATCTATTGAAAACTAATTTTGATTCTTCAATCATTATATTGTATTTGAAAATTTTAGCTTGGCAAAAGAACTTGCATTCCTCCAATTTGCAGAAGGTTCTCGCTTAGCCATTTGACTGTTGGCTTTGCTTGAGGAGGAAATATTAGCGGAGTCGCAGACTACGATGCAGCCCAAAAAGAATGAGAGGAGGCAGATATGTATATGAAGTGTTTCTTCTTCATTTTGACCGTCCGATGTCACGCGGACTCGACGTAATATTTCCCTTGCTTGAGAGGCATCAAGACCATGGCTTTACGAGTAGAAAAGCAGCAGGTACTATATATCATTTGGTAATGCTTTATTAGTAAAACTATTAGTATTGCTGATATTATTATTATTTAGTATTATTGTTAATTTTCAATATTCTTTTGCCAAGTGTGTTTCTAGTGTATAATATTTGTGACCTTTCTAATAAATAAATTAGACAGATGACATAATTACACATACATAGATATGATGTCAATATATACAAATGAGATAATACTAATTAGAGATCAATTCTATATAGCTAATTAATAAATATTTAATTTATAGATTACCATAAGTCAATTCAAACTTATAAACTTTATAATAAAAATTAATAAACTTATCACCTTTAATTAAATAATATGAGTTTTTTGCAATTTTAAACCCTTTAATTATAATATAATAATGTACAACAAAATATCTCACCATTTCAATAAATGCCGTCTATTTTGGCCACAAAATTAAAATATTCATAGCAACTCAATAAAGCATTTGTTATAAAAAATAATAATAATAATATAAATAAATAAAATAAAGCATTTGTTATTTTCTTTAGTGATAAATAAATATTTTAATTAAATATCACGTTAATTCGAACTGCATCCTCCATGTCAGTGTCGTCTTCAAGCAGGTAATGGCGTCTTATTTTATTTTTATTTTTATTTTATTTATTTATTTATTTATAGGAATCTCCTGAACACACCAACTGGCTTCTATTTTATAATAGCGTTAATTAGACATATTATTAATTGCATCATTTAAAATCATTTATTATTTTATAATTTTAAAAGAAAATATTTTACTAAATTGTTAAGAAAATTATATCTTTTTTTACTAAACATTCAATAAATTATAAGGATAGTATTGAAATATGATTTTTTTAAAAAATTTGCATAAAATCAAAATAAAAAAGTAAATAAAAATTTATGTTAATTTACTAAGAATTTTTAATACATTTTTGAAAAATATTAACATTTATTATAAACTATCATTCGAGTAAACAAATTTTGAAATAAACCTTTTCGTGTTACCATTGGAAAATTATTTTGTCAGATATTAAAGAAAATTTTAGTGCATTCGAATTGTCAAATAAATGGTATCAACTATCGCCCAAAATATAATAATCTAAAAAAATTTATAAGAGGAAAATTTTAACGAGTAAGTTTGCAAATGTATATATATATATATATATCTCTCTCTCTCGAGAAAACAAAATTATCCAGGAAAAGCATAATTACTTCATTAAAGTTAAAAGAATGTTCTTCATAGATAAGCTAAACTATAAGGATTAAAGAGGAAGATATAAAATTCCCAAAGTTAAATAATTATAAGAGTTAAATAAAAGTTGACATTAAACAAGTAAATTAATGGGGGGATAGAGTATTTAAAGCAAATTCAACAAAGAAGGTTTAATAAATTATTTAGAAAATGAAAAAATGTTAAAGGGTTAATAAAATAATTAGAAAAATAAAAAACATAGTTATTTGACAAATTCTATCCGACATTTATTTCTTGAGATCACATTGAAATTTTAACGTAAAGTGGACCTTTGCTTGCACAAATATTACCCTCCAAAGCAATATTTTAAAAAAGAAAAATTTACATAAATACTTCATAATTCCTTTGCATTTACATATCTAATAACTAAATTTTGATATTTACATTTCTACATTTTATCTATGCATGCAAAAATATATTAAGTTTTAAAAAGATAATAATAATAATATTTTAATATGATATTAAAAATTTTAAAACTTAGTTCAAGTGAGATGTATTAAGGATGAAATCTTAAAGTGTTTTTCTTAAAAGAGGATATTCAACATAGGTTGTGATAGTATGATTGACTTTAGCAATCTTAATACTCTAAATGAAAATAGATAAATTTTTATTTTTATCGTCATATTAGTAATATTGAAGTTGAAAAGGCTTTATAAGGTGTGGAAAAGTATAATGACTTGATAATTTTATAATAGAAGTGTGGAAATATTTAGGAGATCAAGAAATTTCTTGGCTTATTAATCTTTTTAATATCATTTTAAAAATTAAAAAGATATTAGCTGAGTGGAAAAAGAGTTTGCTGGCTCCTATTTTTAAGCATAAAGGTGATCAAGTCATTAAAAAGTGTGAATGTTTTCAGATATCATAAGCCTATTATTCAAAATGATGGTGAAATAAATAGGGATGTTATTAGTAAAATTCAAGTTGGGAAGTGAAGGAATGCATATGGCCTGTTTGTTCTGTGATAGAAAAATATTATTTAGTCTTAAAGTAAAATTTTATAAATGATAGTAAGACCTATAATGATTTATGGTGCAGAATGTTGACCAGTAAAAGAGAAACATAAAATTAAGTTAGGTGTTGCAGAGATGAGGATACTTAGAAGGATGAGTGGCTTTACTCTTAGAAATAAAATGCAAAGTGAATATATATGTGATAAGATTGGAGTAGCTCCAATGATAGATAAGATTAGAGATAATCTCCTTAGATGATTTGACCATATAAAGCATCAACCATTTGATGCCCTGGTTATGAGAGTATATGCATTAAATGTGATTTATGTTAAAAAAAAGGTAGAGGTAGACCGAACAAGACTTGGTTAGAATGTATAAAATATGATCTTAATTTATTAGAAGTAAATGAGAATTTTACACTTAAGATGATAATAGAGAAAAATGATTCATATAACCGACCCCTTATAATAGATAAAGGCTTATTGTTGTTATTATTGTGATACAAATGTATTTGATATAATACTAAAAATTTAGATGTTACATATAATCATTTTTTAGATATGAAAAATATTTTTTAAAAAAATTAGTAATACTAATATTTTTAATATAATACTAAAAATGTAGGTATTATTTTTATAGAAATGTTAAAATTTAGATATTATATATGTAAATACATAAAAATGGTAGGGTACATATATAAATCCTCCTCAAATAAATGTAATAATAGCGGTTAAACTCAGCAATATTTAAAAAAAAAAAGATTTACATACAGACCACATAATTCCTATGCATTTACATATCTAAAGTCTAAATTTTGATATTTATATTTCTACCATTTTACCCATACATGAAAAATATACTCACTTTGAAAATAATAATAATAATTTTAATTTTAATATGATGTTAAATATCATATATATGTAAATATATAATAATTATATAATACTTATGTAAATGCTCTTTTCTTCGCATCCCACGTAAAAGAGTGAATTTTAAGCAGGTGCAAATACTTCAAAAGGATCTTCGAATGTTACATATGGAAGCAAACCGAGGCCAAAAATACCAATCAAAGAGTCCTAATCACTGCCCAAATATTGCCTTAAATACACCTAATAATTTAACTAAATAAAAATCACATAATACAATAAAGTGAGTTTGAAATAACTTTCTAATTAATATCTGATATTTTAAAAATATATTTATTATAACACATAAATATATTTTTAAAATTATTTTTTCTAATCAGATAATAATTTTACAATCATCTTTATAAAAAATTATAATTAGCTCAAAAAAATCCTAAGATAAAAATAATTATTTGGCATATTAAGTTAAGCTCAAATATAAGTATTGTAATTAGTAACTACACAAAGAAAACAGGTCAGATACAGTTATTATAATTTTGTTGCATTATAAACTAAGCAATAAATCAGATCACATATTCCAAGCGTATGACCCATAGTAATCAAAACTATTTTTTCTGAAAACTAAACATTATACTTGATCATCATGATTGAGCTCTGTCTTCTTATTGCCTTCAAAGTGAGATATATAAAGCCTTCTTTTCCCTTCTCAGAATATATGCACAATGTCATAGGCGAATCTGGCAGTGTCAAAGGTTCCAAATTTGCAGAAGGAATGCAAAATAGAGAATTTCAAATATGAAATTTCAATAATGGTATGAAAAATATAAAATTATTACTTTTTTTATATATGAAAAGATGTATTTCACTTTGAAAAAGCTAATAATTGTGATATTTTTATGTGATATTGAAGATTTGAATATTATTTATGTAAATATATAAGAATGGTGTGATATGTGTACAAAAAATATATGACTAATCGACGAACTCTTGTACGAGATTCAATCTAAAACAACTCTTTAACGGTTTTAAAATCCATTCTAGCCAACAAATGCTGGTTAGGATGCCCTGCCCAGATTTTCTCCCTAAATGTTATTGTTTGGGCATAGCAACTTAGAAATAAGGGAAATGTTTCTAACAGTTTGGAAGAGTAGAGAGACAATTTAAAACTGCTGACAGAGAGTGATTGCAAAATATGAATATAAGGTAACTCAGCACTCACAGTTTAAGATGATTTTTCAAGAATCACTCAGCTAAAACAATTAGGATCTGTTTGGATGTGGGAATTTGATTGAAAGGGAATGGAAAATAAGTTGATTGAATAAATGGTTTTTCATTCATAATCAAACAATAAATCACTTGTATTTCCTTCCAATCCAAACAGAGCCTTAGCAACAAAAAAAAAATTATAAGTAAAATAGAATAGTTACTCTAATAAAAAAATCAAATGTGGTAGTGAAATAGTAAAGGATACGTCCAAAATAGCACGTACGACTGCAAATACATAAAAATAGAGTTAATGGAGATGATGATAGGACAAAAGCATAACTACAAAGTTATTCGCAGAAAGTAATAAAAGAATGAAACATTAAATAAAAAATATAGACGCTATAAGATTAAAAAAAAAAATGGTAATTCGACGTAGTCCAGAAGAAGGGTATATAAGTGTGTACTTGATTCAGTAAAAGCTTATTAATGTGTTCTGAGAATAAAAAATTAGGCACAAAAAATAAAGTTCTTTCATCAATGCAATCTAAATTGAATTCAGGTTTTAAACCTAAACGCATGAATTTGAACGTCAAACATATAATGGGCCATGAAGTAATAGCTGGAATTGGTACATGAACCCGAAACTGACACGAAAAGCTACATAAACAGCTAATAGTTACCGACTTTAATGAATGATTCTAAAATTGGAAGTGAATTGTAACGAGATTTTTATTCTTTTATTAGAAGGAATTTTTCAATATCAAGTAATTTCCCAATGATTTAAACAGTGGGGTGGAAAGAAGGGAATATCAGCACCCTTCAATCAGTTTCACTATTAAAAAGCCTTAAGAATAGGATCTAAGGTTATTCGGAACTTCACTGCTAGTAGGATGACTCTTCAGATAAGTCAGATAAGTAGGCAATCGTCCACGAAATTTTATACAAAAGTTTTATTAAAACTAAGAGCCTGTTTCAGATAAGTAGGTATTATGAGGATCTATTCAATTGTGATGACTCTCTTGTTAGCAAAATTCTTTCCCTGGGATTTATTCATCATTAGATCATGTCACCGATTGAAGTTCTTGTTTCGAACAGAAATTATTGCTACCTTGAAAAGTACGCTGAAAACAAATCGCCCGTCCCGATGGTTTTAATTTAAGTTTTATATTGACTCTTGGAGTATTACTGGCAAATCTTTTGTTAATGCAGTTCTTTTCTTTTTCAAGAATTCTAGATTGTCCAACTGTTTCAAGCACACTCTCTTAACTTTCATACCAAAGGTGAAACACTCTAATAAAATTGAAGACTATCGTCCTATCTCTTTATGCAATACATTCTATAAAGTGGTGGCCAAAATCCTTGCCAATCGTATGAAGAGATTTCTCCCCTCTATTATTAACAATTCTCAATCCTTTGTTAAAGGTAGAGATATTTCTGATAATCTCGCAATGGCCTTTGAGATATGTAATGAGTTCTCTACCTCTAATAACTCTTATTTTTTTATCCAAAATTGATTTGAAAAAAGCTTTTGATAAAATCAACGTAGCATTGATCCATCGACTGGATAAAGGTTTTCCCATGAGATTTACTACTTGGGTGGAAGCTTGCATTGATGTGCCTTTCTCTATTGTGTTAAATGGGAACATCTCGGTTATTTCTCTTCTTCCAATGGTCTTGTGGCTGCCCATTGTCTCCTTTCCTCTTTACTGGCCACACATTTTCATGCATGTTAGAAAATGAAATTAATAAAGGATTATATAATCCTATTACTTTGGCTGGACAATTCTCTTCTCATCTCTTATATGCTGATGATCTCCTTGTGATGGGTAATGCTGATTCCTCTACATTTACTTCACTCAAGTCCACTCTTCAATCTCTTAAGCACTACTTGGGACTTGAGGTGAATTACTCTAAATCATCCTTGTGCCTCTCTTCAAAGAAATTGGATAATTCTCATACTGTTTTGGGTATTCAATTGGGCTCTTTCCCTTTCAAATACTTGGGACTCCCTCTTATTAAAGTTACAATTAAGATGGCTCATTTCACCCCTCTCTTTGATAGATTACATGTATGGTTGGCAGGCTGGAAAAGTAAATTCCTCTCATTAGGGGGAAGGTTGCAGCTTATCAGGTCTTCTATAAATAGTTACTTATCATACTGGTTTCGTTCTATGGCTATTCCAGATGGTATTATCAAAAAAATCTGCTCTTTTACAGCTAAATTTTTCTATCATTCAGGGGAGGCAAAAAAGTTGCACACTATTTCTTGGGAACGTACTACTTTACCCAAAGAAAAGGAGTTGGGTTACTCTGCTTCTTCTATCAATTTGATCAAGAACCGAAATTAATGTGAAAACTGTAGAGATTCTCCTTTTGCTAATTGGTGTTTAGCTAAATATACATCACTATGGAATCCTTGCATTTATAGAGTTTCTCCACTTTGGAAATCGACAGAAAGTTGCAGAAAAATTCAAAAACAAACTGCATTTTCAAGTTGGGGAAGGCAATGCTTTTTCTTTATATTATGATCCTTGGTGTAATGGGCACTCTCTTTGTTATTGGTTGGGAGTTAATGGCTTGAAACATTTGAACCTCACAAATGACCTAAAGGTCCACACTCTTATACACAATGGGCACTGGAACCTCCCTTCTTTACTTGAATCCTCTCATCCTTGGTTGTCCATAAAGATCTTGGAAACTTCTATAAAGAATGGAGATGATTCTGTAAGTTGGCTTGACTCTCACTCTCCTTCTACCAAGGATTTTAGAGAAGCCATCTTTGATTCTCACCCCTCTTTAGATTGGACCAAAGGAATTTGGTTCAAAGGCTATTCTATTAATTATGCTCTCTATTGTTGGATGGCTTTATACTGGTCTCAAATTATCTCGATAAGTTAGCAAACAAAGGGATTGGAACTCAACTCCTTTGTTTTTGTCATTCTGCTTTAGAATCTCATAACCATTTGTTTTTGAATGTCCTTTGGCTATGAAATTGAGCTCTCATTCCAAATGGTATGTTTCTATTGCTGCAGTCTACTCTCCGCAGGTTCTTAATTTTATTAATGAAGGGGAGCATAAAATGTTACAAAGATTACACTTTTTGATTATATTTGTTCTTGTTTATACCTTGTGGAGAGAAAGGAACAATCGCCTTTTTTCTTCTACCTATCTCCCATTTGCTGCCTTATCAAATCAGGTTAAAGAAAGGGTTTCGGCTAAAATGCAAAGTTGGAAATTTAAAGTTGCGCTAGTACGTGCAGAATTAATTGGCAAATGGAGAAATTATCATCCTCCTTAATTCTCCTTTCATTTCTGTGCCTGCTTCTTATTTCTGTTGGTTGTATCATGTTGTTTCTGATGGATGTGATCTTGTTGTTTCGGCTCTCTCTGACAGCCATTGCTCATAGTCAGATCTCACAAGAGGTTTTTCTCTCTGTCGATCCGGTGTTATGGGCTCGGATGTTCTCGTTCCTTTCTGCTTTCACACAGTTCCTTGGGTGGTGGGATTTATGGCTAGTTTTGCTTTTTGTTGCTATGGATGTTATGGGCTCTACGCTTCACCTTTTTTTGGTTGGCATTTCGGAGAGGATGGTTTCGCCTTGATCTTCTTCCCGCTTTTCTATGTGTTTTGGCCATGGATGTTGCTTCATTACGGTTCTTCTGTTTCCTTTTTTACGTGATGGAGTTCATGGAGAGGATGGATATCCGTCTTGATCTTCTTCCGCCGCTTCATATTCTCGCTGGTGGTGCTCTCGGTTGCTTTTGGAATGGACGATGATGAGGATATTCTTGCACAACTTATTGATCTCTCTCAAATTGCTCCTCCTCACGGACGGTCTCTCAACCATCCCTTTTGTGAGCAACGATTCTATGGATGATGATTTTGGGATTGTTTGGAGGCGACAACCAGGGACTTTCTTGTCTCGACCTATATGATTGTATTGTTGTCTAGTTTTGGCATCTCACGATGTATTTTGTATCGAGTCCATCGATATCGTAGCTCCTCTTTTCTGTAGGATTTTCTTTTACAGTTGTGTAGTTGATCTTCTTTCTAGAATTATTGTTCTAGTTTAGTTTTTTTCCTTTTGCTTCGCCTGTAAGGGATTAGTCTCTTTATAACCTTACTTTTGGAATACTGCTTCGGCTCTTTTTCCAAAAAAAAAGAGCCCTGCTTTCCATTAATTTTATTTTGTATTTTTTGTCTTTTTTTATTACTTCTAAAAATATAAACGCTTAATATATTTTTAAGTATATTTATTTTTTTTAAATAAATAATATTATTTTTTTTTAATGCTTAAATCAACTCAAACATATTTTTAATGCTTTTAAAAATATTCATCGTCAAATATATTTTATTTTGAAATAAAATATAAATAAAATAAAATAAAATTATAAAATAAAAAATAATGAAATAAAATTATCCCAGACAGCCCCTAAAAGAACACACATTTTTTATATTGATAAGATACACAATCAACTGACATGAATGCCATGATAGTGACTAGTACATCAGGCTGGCTTGTTGCGTTTTAAACGGTATTTCATGCACAACTGACATGTACAGTCACGTATTCGACAGTTGATGACGTGATCCCGCAAAAATAATAAATAAAAAGATGTGAAATTGTAAAAAATGAAGCACTCACCTACCCCAAATAACTCAAATTTTTCATAAAAATTTGTTGCAAATAAAAACTTAATACAACATTTTTCATACCTTAAAATGAAGTGTATTAAGAATGAAAATCATAAAGTACTTTTCTTAAAAAAGGATACTGAAAATAAGTGGATGAGATATTTTGATAAATTTTTTAATGAAGGATCTGAAAATAAGATTTGATTTTAGCAACCTTAATATCCTAAATAAATATAGAGAATTTTATTATCATTTGATTTAAATTGAGAAATTAGAGCAGTTTCTTAATGTTTCGATTGCAGAAGACTGATCAGTTCCTATATTTAAGAATAAAGGTGATGCATAAAGAGTGTGCAAATTATAGAAATTAAGTTAATGTGTCATACATTAAAATTACAGAGAGTAATTAAGCATGTTACGATGTGATACAATCAATTTGGTTTCATGGGTAGATCTACTATGGATGTTATACATTTGTTAAGAGGTTTGATGGAGTATAGAGAAAGTAAGGAGGATCTATGATATTTATTGATTTAGGTTTATGATAAAGTTTTAAGAGATGTTCTTTGGAGAGTTCTAAAAGAAAGGAGTTAATATTGGTTATATTCAAGTCATTAAGGATATGTATATATATTACTTGTGTCCAAACACAAGCATGATTGACAAATTATTTTCCTATTTTAGTTGGATTACATCAACTTCACTTATCTTTTTTGCTTTAATTATGGATGTTCTTACTAGAGATTTACAGAAAGATGTACCTTGGTCCTTGGTGTATGCTTTTTTCTGATAATATTCTTCTTGTTGATAAGAGTACAAAGGGAGTCCAAGAGAAACTTGAATTATGGAGGTCAACCTTAGAATCTAAAGATTTTCGTTTAAGTAGATCTAAAACTGAATATATGGAGTGTAATTTTAGTTGTAGAAGTTCTAGTAGTGATATTGGTGAACAAATCATTACAAAGAGTGACGATATTTAGGCTCTATTGTTCAAAATGATGGTGAAATAAATGGAGATGTTATTAGTAGAATTCAAGTTAGATGGATGAATTGGAGGAATGCATCTGTTTAACGGGCGACTTGCGTCACCTAGGATAATACGTGACAAGCTAGTCGCCTATTAAACAGGTGATTATACCTATAATTAAATTTTATTTTAAACTCATTTAAATTACTATTTACATTTTATCCCACTAAGTGGAGTCGACTACATGAATCCTTCGTCTCTATTATGTCCTATTATGAGTCAAATTCTCATTTAATTCAAGTATACTAAGATCATTTTTTATACATCTTAACTAAGTCTTTTTAGGTCTACCTCTACTTTTCTTAACATAAGGCAAATATAATGCATCTACTCTCTGTCCGGGTCATGGACGCTTTATGTGGCCAAACCATCTAAGGCGACTCTCCATAATCTTATCTGCCACTAGAGAACTCCAACTTTTTCCTGAACATACTCGTTTCGCATTTTATCTTTAAGAGTAAAGTCACTCATCCACATCATCCTCATACATAACTTAGTCTTATGCTTCTCTTTTATTGACCAACATTTTTACCATAAAATCATTGCAGTCTTACCATCTTATAAAATTTTAGTTTAAGTGGAACTTTTCTATCATCACAATAGGCCATATGCATTCCTCCACTTCAACCATCCAACTTGAATTCTACTAATAACATCTCATCTATTTCACCATCATTTTGAACAATAGAGCCTAAATATCAGAATCACTCTTATTAATGACTTGTTACTTTGTTCACCTTCTCTAGAACTACAACTAAAATTACACTCCATATATTCGGGTTTTAGATCTACTTAAACGAAAACCTTTAGACTCTAATGTTGACCTCCATAATTCAAGTTTCTCTTGGACTCCCTATCTAGTCTTATCAACAAAAAGAATGTCATTAGCAAAGAGCATACACCAAGGTACATCTTCTTGTAAATGTCGAGTAAGAACATCCACAACTAAAGCAAAAAAGATAAGGGCTTAAAGCTGATCCTTGATGTAATCCAACTGAAATAAAAAAAAAATATTTTGTCAATCCTCGTGTTTGGACACAAGTAATGACTAATATACATATCCTTGAATATAACCAATATTAACTCATTTTCTTATAGAACTCTCTAAAGAACATCTCTTGAAACTTTATCATAAGCCTTCCCTAAATCAATAAATATCATATATAGATCCTCCTTACTTTCTCTATACTTCTCCATCAAACCTCTTAACAAATGTATAGCATCCATAGTAGATCTACGGCATGAAACCAAACCGATTGTGAGAAATTTTGTATCACATCATAACCTATGCTCGATTACTCTCTCCCATAATTTTAATGTATGACATTAACTTAATTCCTATAATTTGCACACTCTTGTGCATCACTTTTATTCTTAAATATAGGAACCAACAAACTCTTTCTCCACTCATCGGCATCTTTTAGTTTTAAAATAACATTAAAAGATTTGTAAGCATGAAATTCCTTGATCTCTAAACATTTCCAAACCTATTGGAATATCGTGTCCTACTATTTTTTTAATTTCATTTTCTTTAAAGCTTCTAACTTCGATTACTAATCTGACGATAAAAAAAATTTCTCTATTTTTGTTTAGGGTATTAAGATTCTAAAATCAATCGTCTTTCGATCCTTCATTGAAAAATTTATCATCAAAATACCTTTATTTTCAATATCCTTTTCTAAGAAAAGCATTTTATTATCTTCATCTTTAATGCCTCACTTTATCTTTCTTATCTTTGGTTGGCTAACTTATACATACATCTTTCACCTTCTTTGGTATCTAATTTATTATATAAATCACTAAAAGCTAAATTTTTTGCATATATATTATTTTCTTAGAATCTCTGACCACTTTATATCTTTCCCAATTCTCCAAGTTTTACATCTAAAACAAGTTTATAACAATCTTCTTATTTCTTATTTTTTTCTTTGACTCACCTTATTTTATTAAAATAAGTTTTTCCTTTTGATTCTCCAAGCACATTTTAGCTTGTTTAATTTCACTACTTTTTTTTTCCCACATAACATTAACTTTCTTATAAACATCCCAAATTCTAAGCTCGTAGTTTCTCTTAAAATATTTTTTTGTATTAAGTTAAGTTCTAAGCTCTTGTAGTTGCTACTTTCATCCATTATATGCAAACCTCGTCAATTATATGTAATATGAATTTACACATCAACAGTCAATATTGACTCATACGAACAAACTGTGACACCTTCAAGTGCACCCAATGGTGAGTACAAGACATGAATGGTAACTCAAGTAGTGAAAGCACATGATAGTAACAATGATTTTGCAAGCCTAACAACCACAAGTGAGAATATTCGGTTAAGATCTTATAAAAATCATTCTTTCAGAAATATTGAACAGGAAAATTAGATGATTTACAATAATGATTATGTCTGTATTTACCAAACAACAAGATAATGGAATGAGGAGGATATATTCGATGAACCATCTGATGGCACTTTATTTTCAGATGGTATTGATATTTGTGAATTTGTTGAAGGCATGTGTTTTTCAAGTAAAACAAGTCTTCAGTTTGCTATCACAGATTGATCTATACTTAATAATGTTCAATTTGAAACAGTTACGTCAAATCAAAAGAACTTCACAATAATTTATATACATCACAATAACCCTAATAGAACATATTGATGGGGACAGCATTGTAATCGCAACAAACGCCTCCAGAGGTACTGGAGAATATCAGAATCAAGAGAATCACATATGCATAAATACATTGATAGACAGTGATCATCGTCAATGCACTTTCAAATTTATTGCTTATTTCATGGTACATGTGATAAGACATCAAATATATCTAAAACTTAAAGAGATTATTTGTCGAATGGAATTAAAATTTAATGTCAAAATATTTTACATGAAGGCTTGGGATGCAAGGTATAAAGTTATAAAGCAATTTTCAATAACTAAGAAGAGTCCTATAGGTCACTCAATATTTTTATGGAAGCAATGAGCTTTACTTTGTCAGGTACAATTTACAAATACAAATAATAATCTCACATCATTTTTTAGAGAATTTTCTTTGCTTTCGGTCCATCAGTTTTAGATTGGGGAAGTTGTCATACGGTCTTGAGCCTTAATGGTACTTTCTTGCTTAGAAAGTACTGTGAAACTTTATTGACTACTGTAGGAATCGATAATAATAACAAATTATTTCCTCTTGCCTTTACTATTGTAGAATCCAAATCAAAACAATATTGGCGTTGGTTTCTGATTTGTCTCCAAGAAATGCTTCCAGTAGTCTCTACACAACGTGATCTGTGTATAATTTCAAACAAACATGTCGGTTTAATTCGGGGTTGCAAAGACTTATTCCCTAGAGCCACTTTTCGTCATTGTTTAAGGTATCTGCGTGAAAACTTCAAGAAAGCTATTCAGAAAATGGGTATTAGAGATGCTAAATTCTTATGTCAGAAAATGTATATAGCTAGTAACACCGATGATGCCTAGACTTTTAATCGTTACATGACTGACATCAACAATGTCAAAAAAGAGGCACACTAATGGCTAATTGATCGCGATGTTATCAAGTGGTCATTAGTGCATGATGGAGGTATGCGTTATGGAACTATGACTACTAACGCATCAAAATATTTCAATGGAGTGCTAAAACGCGTAAGGGGTTTGTCAATTCAAGCCCTAATCACTGTAATTTATTATAACATCATTTCACTGTTTCTAAAGAGATCAGATAGTGCAACTCGACAGGAAGACTCCAACATACCTATGTTCATGCAACGGATGCAGAGTTTCTTAAATCGATTTGAACGAGAGGCTCGACATTTTCCTGAGGCAATCAACATAAATTCTAAAGAACTGCAAGTGTTCGACATGACTTGTAGATCATTCAGAGTTGATCTCTCCTCAAACGGAGTCTGCAGGTACAATTGCAGTAGAATTGAAATATATCATTTACCTTGTGTGCATTCAATTGCGTGATTAGATACGTAAGATTAAATCACTTGACATACGTATCACAATATTACACATTGCACCTATATAAGCAAACATACGCTGCTGGCTTTCATACACTACGGATCATTCTGACAAGCCAACTTATAATGTCGATTAAGGAATATTTGAGTTGTTACCACCTACTTATAGAAGGAGGTCGAGAAAACCACACACTATTAGATTTAGAAATACAATGAATGAGAGTAGAGACAATAGTAGTCGCTCATGTAACTTATGCAAAATTGTTGGTCATTATAGGTCATTATGCCCTTACAATATTAGTAGCATAAGGTATTTCATTACTACATATTTTATATCTTTTGTATTTTTTATCAGTATACTATTTTAGTAGTTTTTTTTCGGTCTTTTGGTTTGTAGTACTCATTGTATATATATATATATTTATTTATTTATTTATTTATTTATTTTTATTTTTTTTTTATTTTTTTTTTGCAGGTATGATGGCCGAGGAGCCCCCCAACCAGTTAAATGTCAGCATAAGAGGGATGTTAGAGAGGAGAGTGCCGCGCCAAACCCACCACCACTAGAGATCCACCCTATCATTACCTTCTTGCATAGTCAACATAAGGTCACCCACCCAGATATGGTATTATGTAAAGTACTGGTAGTATTCTTTTTTGTGGTTTTCAATAACCGTCTAACATTTCTTTTTTATTTCAAACGCAGAGTACTATTTTAAAAGTCACTTCTCATTTACTTATGTTGAATGAGTGGCACATTAGTTGCCCATTTACATCGTTTGTATGCGACTATACTTGTCAATTGCATTACATCCCGGATCATCATTTACTTATAGTAGACAAATGATCTCCATAGACCAACACTTTCGCTAATTGTTGGTGAGATGATCACACTCTAAGATGTTGTGATGATTCTTGAACGTGTAAACCACCGCTAGGCCTAAGGTGGGTGAGAGGAAGAGATAGTTGGCCAAATTAGGACGAATTATTGGGCCGACATCCTATATCATATGTGATGTACCATAACCCAGTAATCCAAACATCACATCACATCCACGTTCTAAATGGGTCAAGCCATGTAAACATGCGATCAAAGGCTCAACATTCTTCGGACACATGTTGATTTAATTGAGGTTGAGCTCAGACATTTGACATACATGTTATTCATCATAGGGAGTTTTTGCTTTCAGACACTTCAAAGTCTTAGATTCATCTGTAGTATCTTCCACTTCTTGAAAATTTAAATGCCTTTAGTACATTATATTTGGGAGGAATAGTTTTAGCACATCTGTACCAAGAGTTATATGAGTCCAATAGGCCAACACCAGTTAATATGGTTGGTTGCTTGTATTTGCTGGATCGATCATGGGAAGACCAACATTGCATATATCCACAAAGAGAGTATCTAAGGGTTCAAGTAAATACTATATGTGCCAACAATCATTTGTAGAATTATGATTGTTCATATTATATTACTTCAACAGGTGGAATGAAAGATATGTGCTACAAATGAACATAATGTTGTACAAAAATGAGCTTAATGGTCTATCACAGAGTCAAGTATAAATATCAACAAAATTAAATTGTAGCTATTTTCGTAATTGTACTAATTGATCTAATCTGACTTGTAACATAAATAGGTTATTTGGGAACCATACACTGAGCAAATTAGATAGTGTGTATCAGACATTTGCTTGATGGGTGAAGAAATATGCTTAGCATGCATTCCACTTATTAATTGGATAAGGGTGGAGTGGTACCTACCAAATAAAGTTCTTCGATAGTTTGGACACCTACCAGCATTGATGTGGCACCTATTAATCCTAGCTTCAAAAGGGTCGATGGTCGTAGAAAAGTAGATGTCGACTGGGTTGAGTATTATCAGCTTCATATATCTACATAGAAGAGAATGGATCACGTAGTTCATATTACAGATGGGGACAAGAACAGACAATTTGCAATAATCAATACATGTCATAGTTTAAATCATGGGCATCACTCTATTTATTAAAGGCCCCAACAAACCCTCCCACCACATATTACCATAGAACACCTGTAGAGCAAGTATATGTGAGTAATTACTACAACAATTTTTTTATTAGTTATAATCTTTAGATAAATGAGGCTAATATCTTCTCTTTTGTTTGATGCAATCGGAGCACTTCTTAGCCACTGAGGACATCTTTCAACCCTACTTTGGCCATCCTGATGATTCCAACCTACAATTGGCTATACATAAATATGATAAGCTTTGTAGGGATATCAGGTTGCGGATGCCTACCAGCGACACCTATTATTGACCCATATCGACAGACGGTGTCTCACAAGAGGAGTTTTCTGCCCAAGCGACACAGCTATCAGACTTAGGTATCGGACCATCAACGTATGCTGACCCCAATCCATTCATTTATCAACATAGTTCTCTCCCTCACACACACAAATTACCCCATCACTATACGTCATCTCTCCATCATTTTGGATGCTATTGGGAGAATCGCACAACTATCCTACTGAGACTTCTAGAGCGACATCACATGTTAATATACCACAGGTTCAGAAAGAGCATTGCATTGAAAGGCCAACATCACTTATGTAATCATCCACCACATGCACCTAATCATTACGCACCTGATAGTGGTGCGATTCAACGCAAACAACATCGACAGCGATAGTTCTAGGAGATGGACACATTATGTTATTCATATGCTTTGGACTATCTTATTTCACTTATTATATGATTTTTTGCTATTCAGAGTATCTACATTTCAAATTGCTTTATTGTGCTAATTCATGTTTGGTTGAGATTTTATAAGCAAATTTGCTTTTCAATTTTTAATCATAATAAGTAATTGTATATACTTTTTAATCTAACACAATTTAAACAATCCACATTGAGTTCTAAATAGTCGTGAATTGATTGAATCAAAGCTGACTAAATTGATAATCATAATTGAGGTTAAAACTCTTAAGCAAGATTGATGGTAATTGATCGTCAATAGGATTTTGTAAATCGGATTTAATAATGCTACTTGCGGATTTAACAATCCGAAATAGCGGTTTAGTGGGTTAAAAAATGCAATGGATTTAACTTGCCCAAGATTACAGTTTGGTTGGATTTGTTAAATCCAACTTAGATCCTACTCAAATCCTGCAACTAGGCTGATAACTCGATTTAAAAAGAAATATGTTGCCCTACAGTGACTTGCATGTGATGATAATCAAGTCATTAAATGACTTGCCCATGAATACAAATCTCGGAGACTTACGCCACCTAGGATCTTACATGACAAACAAGTCGCTCTTTAAACGAACGACTATACCTATAATTAAATTTTATTTAAAACATAATTAAATTACTAATTATATTTTAATTGATGCTAGTTTTTAAAATTTTATCTATTCAAAACTAAATGAGAGATCTTCTTATATAAATATTTGAATTTAATGTTGTTCTTTATTATTGTGTATACTAGTAGCTATGAAGCATCAATTTATCTAGTAAAACAACAATAAAGAACTTGAGAGATAAACAAAAAACAATAAAAAAATTAGAAGATAAATATCTGGAATCATACCATGAGGCCACCAAAAAATCCATCAAGTGTAATCCTATTCCAAGAATCGAAGTAAATCCCGACAGAGAATTTAGCTTTAGCCAAAAGTCCCAAGGAAGTGAATGCCATGATTAACAAGTAAAACACAAAGCCAATTAAGCCTGTAAAACCCCAAATTCCAGCAACAACTCCTCCCACGATTGATAGAAAGGTACGGCTGCAGAAGAAGAACACCTCGTCAGGTTATGTATGGTTCAAAGTCCCGATGAGATTATGAAACATATAAAATACAAGATACAGATGGAACAAAGAAAATAAGTTATGTTGAGCACAGTAAAGCAGATAGTTTCAAAGTAGAAAATGACATTAAAAAAAATGTACACAATGCTCAAGCAACCACTTGCTAACTATGCTTCAGATGCTTCGACAGGAGAACAACATCTCACTGAACTTAAAGCATTATAATTGAAACACCAGAAGATAAAGTGCTCCAAATAAAATTTTAATGTTTAACACTTCACCTGCAGTACAATCACATATCAATCACACCATTTAATTTTCATGACAAAACATGGATTATTTTTCACTGCATCCTAAATAGTAACGAATCATTATCAACCTAAACTTCCCAATTACATCCATAGCTTCCACTTGACTACCAATACAAATGCGGGACACGGACACCACATAACAAGAAAATAAGACATCTATTATTAAAAATACAAGACATTATTATATATATAACAATATATTATAATTTATATATCTCAAAATCCTAAGGCAATCATCCAAAAGTCAATTAACCATAAATCAAAATGACCATAAATGGAGGACATCCAAATAATTTTACATGGTATAAGCATTTAATTTAAAATCTATTCAAAACTTCCCCTATACTTTTGACCCTATTGGCTGACAACTAAAACTGAAACAAATATACCAGTTGAAAACAAAGAAGAGGGGGGGTACTCACTGATGAGAAGGTTGAAGACGTGTATGAAACTGTAGATAGGTGGCTATTTTAGCTTGTGTAAAAAGCCGAAGTAGAGGTTGCTGTCATGAAGTGGTGTCGAACTCACTGTTGCATCTCAAGTGAAGAGGTGGCGTTTAGGTCACTGGTCACGTGAAGAAGGCAGCTATAACGGGCAGTTGGGTGTCAGTTTCAACGTCAAGATTGCTAGTCATCACATGAGGTTGGGTTCTCAATCCTAAACCCTAGCTAATCCTGTGAAAGTGCGAAAAGAAAAGAGTCCAAACTAGGCAGATTTTGAACTCATTTAAAATGTGTCTATTTTTTATTATTTCTTTAATCAAATAAGTGCCAGTCATGTCCAACATGCGTCACGTTCAGGACCATGCTCAACACATTTCAAACATTGCATATAGATTTTACTCAGAGTGTCAGTGCCTCCTAGAATGTACTTTTCACAACCATTAATCTAATATATATATATATATATACATATAGTGAATAGGATGAATCTAGACGAACAGGCAAAAGTAGTGCTAAGATTGAGAAGTTGAGCAGACTTACTTAGCACTGTGCTCTTTTGAACATAGTAATAATACTCATAGAAGGAAAAAGTTTGTCATTAGTCTGGTTATCTGTACAATCTCTCTCCACACACACACACACACACACACAACATATATATATATATATATATATATATATATAGGATGTCTTCATGATAAAATTTCTGAAACCACCACATAAATCATACTGAAATTCACAATTCTAAAGACAGTTAACTAAGCAATTAATTGCTAATTTTTGATGCATTCAAAAAAATATGCAGAATCTACGTCAAACAAGAATTTAATAAATGATTAAATCAAATAAATTCATAGAGAAATTTAAGTCACCAAAACCCACAATTCTTATGGAATTAACATGGCAATGAAAAACAACCTGCAACAAATTTAACTAAGAAAAGCAGACATTAGAACTTAATTGCAAATAAATAGATGTAAGGAATAAGGTAAGAATCAACTAAATAGAAAAAATTAGGAATCACGTTGGTGCATGGAGATGACTTACCCCTAAAATTAATAGTTATACTTGCACCACTCGAAGAACGGATCTAAAAAACACAAACAAGATAGAAAATAAATAAATTTTATTAAACCGCAAAGTGCCCATCATATGCCTCAATACCCTAATTTATAAATACAAATGCTAATATCCATGGAAAGATACAAAGACTCTACTAGAAAAAATAAAACAAGCCCAAAAAGCAAGGAGTGAGAAGTTAGATCTCATTGATTCTCTTAAAGAATTAAGTTGTAAGGAACCCTTTCGAACCACTTTGAACAAAATAGGGCAAGTCAAAATGAGCTACAAATAAACAATTTAAAAAAAGAGAGATGTCATAGAGATTTCTATTGAGGCTTCGTGTGATTTCTTCTTGTGATTTTTTTATGCCCATGTTCAATCCTTAACCCCTATTTATAGGTAAACATCAAGGTTGACATTACAAAATTAACCATATACTATAGTAAATTCATATGTATATGTTGAGCTTAGTGTAGATATGTAGTAGGCGAGGTAAACTTGTATTCAATTACTTATAATAGGAACTAAAGTGAGTTCTAAATTAGTGAGTACCATTGGAAAGTTCTTTCTAACGAGAAACCTATTTAATTGGTGAGTGCTCGGACAAGTTGACTAATTCCTTTGGGAATAACCTTTATAGATGGACAACTTCACTAATTCAACAAGCAATTTAGCAATTTGGTACTAAGAGTTGAGTTAGAGTTAACTAATGGGCGATTTATCTAAAATGTAGCATTCGATGACTAAAGATTTTAGGCAACTTAAACCTTATGAGTTCTTAATTATAAAGGTTCAAATAGGTTCTCAATCAAAGATTTCTTAAACATGATTCAAAGCCTTATAAAGAATTGAGTAATTGACTGAGATGAATATGGTGTACATCAATTACCCAATTCACTTTAAGAGAATAATAGTACCAGTAAAAACCCAATTCGACTTAGGTAACTCATTGTATAGATTGATCTAAAGCATTTACTCAACAAAATAAACAAAATTTTTTACACACAATTAACATGTAAATATCAATGCCTATAATATAGAGATTTGCGATTTGTTTTCAGAACTTTAATGTTTGAGCTTTAGTCATCAAGCACTTGACGTATAATTGTTTCAAAGCTCATGTTCTTGTAAATAATGAAATTTGAGCAGGTTTCAATCTTGGATGCCATTGATTGGCTTCAAAAGACATTTAAAGAGTCTATCAATCAAAAATCTCTCATTTTCAAAGAAGGGTTGTGATCAACAAAACAACAAGGTGGAAAATTCAGCCCTTTGAAGCCATCATCTCAAACACAAAGTAGTTTCTTCGATGATCTTGAAGGCAAAGGCCTTCATCTCTAAGTTGATCTTGAATCTCCCAAAAAATGCTAAAAGGAGCAAATTATCCAAGACCTATGGTGAGTTCAACAAGAGGCAGAAGCGAGAGGTAGAAGCGAGTTTCTTGAAGTCACACAACCAGTAAAAAAGTGAGAGTTGAGCACTAATTTTTTTAGATTTAGATGAAGAATCAATTTGTAACAAAAATTTATTTTTCCCAACTCATTAAGGGGGTGATTCAACTTGATCCATGATTTCATTGCATGTTGAGAAGAGCTTTCTCACTTGAGTTCAAGATATCTACGACAAGTCCAAGTTGTTCTTTAGAGGATGAACTTGATCATTAATGTTGTAATCATCTCTTCTTTCTAATTTTGATGTATCTCATAAAGAGACAAGTGATGTTAGAAAAGAATGTTGTTCCAGCACCGTGCTTGCAATTTCTTTTCTTTTATTTGATGTAATAATAATTTCATCTTCAATGAAATGAAAATTTAATTAATTTTAGATTTGCCTAAGTTTATAAAATAAGCTAAAGATCTTACCTCTCAAAATTGAAGATATTTATTTTTTATATTACATCATGCGTATGTCAAGAGAAGCCTCATTAAATAGCCAACCTTTAGAATGAAGACTACTTTCAAATCTATCATTCAACATGAAGTTGCACCTTTACTATGACGTCACTTTTATCGTTGAGAAAATGAGTTTAATGAAGGCTAAGACAATTCCTAGCACATGTCATTTAAACTCCCCAAGTCTATACATATAAAACAAAAATCTTTTTCATATATTTTGTGATCAAATCGATGATTATGATGAAGATTTAATGAATCGTTCTGCTTAGGTAATATGATAGTTTAGGGTTTCCATGTTTTTGAGCCTATAAATAGTTTGCTTTTTGGCATCTCTTTACACTTTCTACATCTCTAGCTTTTGTTTCCATGGTCATCTTCTTCCTTCTTGCACAAGAATTTGGCTTAGAGATGTGACTTCAATAATCAAGTGGCCTAAAATTTTGTGAAAGCATAATGACAATTTAATTCATTACTCATCCATCAAGGCAAAGAGCATAAAGCTTCTTTGGTGGAGCTAAATCTTGGCAATGAGTTCTCACCAAGACTACAAGGGTAAGTTCCTGGACCATTAATCAAATGCTGAGTTATGCTTCTATAACAGTCCATTTAAACTTATGACATCCATTTTCTAGAAGATCATCAAGATTTTGAACTTCTATGGGCCAATTATAGCTCAAGCAATACTGAATTTATTTGCCAATGTAATCTTCATCATCTTCCTATGAAAACAAAGACGAAGTGGAACCTGAGTATCTTCAGGAACTTGTTCATGGTGAAGGGCTTGAAGGAGAGTATGAACATGCTTATGTACAAAAATATTAAGATGGAAGAAATAGAACAAAAAATAAAGGACTAAAAAAATAGATATTTTTTTGAGAAGTCCGCCAATGGATGGCTGATTTGTACTTGAACAACTAAGATTTTGAGATCAGGTTGGCCACTCCTAATTTATACATTGAAAAGTACCAACATGTCATGGGACTCAAAGACTATATCCTTGGTTGCAAGGTGTATTCATCAAATAACATGTTATGTTGGTACTCACCCTTCCAACTTAATTGGCAAGTAAGAGGCTTAGATTTTGATATCCACTCTTAAAATCTATTTTAATAAAATAATTAGTACAAAAAAATAAAATCAAGTATGTCATCAAGTTTAGGCATATGAACTTGTACTTTCAGATAACCATATTAATGCCATGCTACATATATGATCCATCTATTTTTGTGACAGTATAGAAATTCAAACTTTCTCCAAGAAAACCTTTCCTAAGGTTATCTACCGGCCTTTTAAGCTTAAAATTTTCAAAAGGGTTCATTCTATAATGCAGATGATTTGAAAGTTAAGACCTTGAACGTAAATCTATCGCATAAGGAAGTTCATCTAACAATTCAGTAAAAACAAAAAATGTGAAGACAACAGGTAAAGAGGCACATCAATCATACAAGGTGCGCCTTCCTTCACATGAAGGAGATGAAAAAAAGTCATATAAAAAACTCTTTTAAATATAAAAGGACGCTGCTTCAATTTCAACAAAAGAAAGCATAGATGCAGTAGAATCACTAATAGAGATACAAACCCTATCAATAGGGAACCTAAAACAATCAATTGAAGATTTGCATTTTTTTCTTTAAAAATGATTTGTCTGAATGTCAAAAGATGAATTATAAAAATATTGTTTCAAAGACTTCTCTAAAGGCTTGATAGGATGTAGTTTTATGATATATTAATTAAAATTGCAAACATATATAATTTTCTTATCATAATACATAGCATCATGTCACACAACCAATACCTTCCTAATATCCTTGGATATCGCATCAAACATGATCTAGAAATCAAATAACTACAACTACCAGGAAGGTACATATAATTAACCCAACTTACATTAAAAAAAATTTCCTAACAAGAGTATGATTTGAGATCATATTCATAACACTCCCTCCATTAACTATATAGTATACTAAAAATACTTTTCTACCTCCAATCCTCAGTCACACTCTTGCAATCAAATATCTCATCACACCAAAGGGGTGTCATCACAATCATCTAACTAATATATGAAAAAATGGAATCCTCATGAAACTCTTATAAATTCTCATCTTCAATATTCAACTTCAAGAGAAGCAAAGTTGTTAACAATACTTGCAATCAATTGGTGTGCCTCTTGCATCTAGGGTAACTCTTTAACTCTACCAATTGTTCTTCTCTTGAAGGTTGCCTATCTAATTTATAGAAGACTAGAATTTACTCATACATCATTTGGCATTGCATGAGGCCCAACTAGTGGCCTTCACCAACATAAAGTCAAGCCAATGTACAATAGCTTGCAGTTACCCAATTTCTATTTGCTAGCCAAGAATGAAGGTCCATGTGCACTTGGAGGAAACTTTCTCCATTGAAGACAAATTCAAGCACTTGCAACATTTATTTGTATATTGTAATCTGTAGATTATAAAGTATAATATAGCACATCAATTTTCTATTAGTATAATATATTAAAAATATTGTACATATGTAGGGGTGTCAAAAAATTGATCGACAATAACCCAATCATTTGGTTGGAATAATTTTCGGTCGGTTTCGAAAGAAATTTACTGTTAATATTTGAATCGGTTCGAAGGACCCACCAATCTCATTTACTCGATTTTGACCCGCCATCGAATCAAATTGACTTGCAAAACCCAAATGATTTACTGATTTTGACTATATATATATATATATATATATATATATATATACACACACAAATAGATCATTTGAGTCAATGGTCAATGGAAAGTCTCAATTCGAAGTTGTTTTTGCTTAATAAACGAATGGGTTCCAGTCAAATTTGAGTTAATTTCAACCCAACCAGAAGACACCTCTATACATATATTTTTTTAATGATATAATATAATACAGAATATTATGTGAACTATATATTAATAGATTACCTATATCAATTTTTTATACCATAGCGTATTGCATTTGACCACTTGAAGAAGTGACTTTGTAACATATGGGCTGAAATTAAATATATAAGAATTTTACATTTTATTTCCATGGACTTCGCAAAAAAAAGAGAAGTGTGATTACTCTTACTTCACACTTCCCACTTCTTTTGCATGTGGGAACCAAACAAGCCCTTAAGCAAGATCCTTCATGACATCCCCACAACAATACATAACAAAAAAATCTCAACAATATACAGAAACAAGATGGTAATGCACTAAAGAATTTCATTTAAATTCAGTTCTTGAGTATTTAGGATTCCTCATGCAGTAAGAAATTCGATATTCTTCATACAGTAATAAAAATTATAGTAACTTTTATCGGGCAAGGACGAAGAGCAGAGTTAAGAGGTTGTGCGAAAAAAAGAAATAATGGATAAACTACGCTCAGATCAACTCCAAACATTGTCATACCAAGAAATTTATCAGATGGATATATCAATGGCTTTTGAACATTGATTACCAACTTCCAAAGGAGAAAGCACTATCATAGTTGGGTTCAATCGACTCAATTAATCCTGCTCATTTTGCAGCAGTTGCACATTCTTAGTGTGATCCATGAAATGCAGAAATCTTCATGGAGAATATTTTATGATTACAAGGACCAAAACAATTATGAACCACAGAGATTCAATCTTGAAAAGAGCCTTTAGTAAAATTGTCTCACAAATAAAGAATTTTATAGGCCAGACTGAGTTGGTGAATCACAACCTAGAAAATTATTCATTATACTCTGGATTAATCAACTGAAGTAGCAAAAAGGATGACTTCCGCTGGCTAAGCATAACCATACAACTTATCATTCATCCACAAAAACTATGCCAATTAAATGACAACATGATCAGTCTCTTCCTATCCTGTCTAACTAATCTCATGGCACATCAAATACACAAAAATCAAAATGGAAAAATTCATTTATTCAGTCTATTAATGCAAAACTTCAAAAAAGTAAACCCATAGTGAAGTAACAAGTTAATAAGGATGAAAGTGAAATGACGTGAGTACCACAGCCCTTCTTCTATTACAACTATATTTGACATGCTCCTATGACGTCCATCCTAACATCAGGCAGTCAATAGAATTCAGGGCTCAAAATATTCTGGCAAAGATAGGCCTAGGCACAATATCACCTTGGACTGAAGAAACTTTGGATGATCAAGAACCTACTCAAAGCAAGCCAACAAAAAGATCTCCAACAGTTGTATCATATTTAACCCACAAGCTAATTTAGATTATAGGAGGTGAAACATCAAGCAGACATAATATTTTTCCTGAAAATAAGATGGTGGAATTTGAAATGTAAGAAATTGTTGATCTGCGAGGTAGGATACTAATTGAGGAAATTTACAATACTACAATAATTTGACAAGTTCCATCAAGAATATCATTGTAGAAGCTTCAAAAAAACTTTGAAAACATTAATAAATAGATTTGGTGGAATGAGAAGATATAAAAGTTATCACATAAAAATAAAAACTTTAAAGAGTGATAAAAGTTAAATACTACTGTAGGATATGATAATTATATAAAATCCATAAGTCTTGTTGTTGCATGAAAACCAACATGAAAAGTATGTTAAAAGCAGTTCAAAGACACACATGAATTAAAGAAATAACAAGAGACATCATTTAACGTAAAACCCGAAAAGAGGGAAAACCATAGCCCAAGAAAAGCTTCCATGTATCTGTTTGAGTACAAAATCTTCATAACAAATTGCCAGATGAGAGGAATAATGTAACAAAGATCAGAATTTAATCACTAGATAATCACAATCAAAATTAGGACGACAACCATATGATGGTTGATGTAGACAATCTCTTGCGTGAAATCTGGAGGATCTTGCTTCAGCTCTTCTTCTTCCTCAACTTCCTCTTTGACTTTTCCTTTCTTCCTCCTGCTTTTCTTTCTTCCTCAGCTTCCTTGCTTCTCTTATTAATAGATTGACACAATGATCAGACGGCCGGTAAGTATGTTTGGCGACCAGTAGGCCTCTTCACTTGTTTTTTTCACTTCTGGCCTCCATTTTGTTTATTCCTCAAGTGTAGATGAAGGCTATTATAGATGGAGGATAAGACTCTAGAATTCAAAAGTGAATACTCCTCCTCGATCTGACGGTGATGATTCCTTCGATCATTTGATGATTTTGAGCAATGACAAAGTAATTAAGATCTTGGTTAGATTCAGACGCCGATTTGACTATAAACACTCCATATTTGGGAGTTGTTTTGGGATTTAATTGATGTAAAGATTCCAATGATATTTTAAGTCTTGATCTCGACGGTATAAAATCATATCGCTGACATCAAGATTTGTTTAATTATATTTGAGCCATTGTAAAGAAGGTAGAAAACAAAGAAAAATTATAACATTTAATGATTTATATAATAGACTTACACTAATGAAAGAAAAATGAAGATATATCATTTAAATAAGATATAAGATAAAAAATATAGAGACTCTGATCAAATTAGATGTATTATAAATAAAGGTAATAGAACTCCAGTTAAAGATAAATACATCAAATAAAGCGGAAAACGCTACTTTTGTAAATTAATAAATGGGAGATTTTGGAAGAAATTATTTTGGGTAAGCATAATAAACAAAATAATGAAATATATTATAGAGTAATGCAAATAAATTAAGTGGAACTATCTCTGAAAAACATGCATAATGGTGAACTTTAGGTCCAATTGACATATTTTAAAAATTCGGAGAGTTATTGAGGATATTACAATGGTTGGATTAATATATCTTATTCAATGAAATTTAAAGGCCTAGAAGATAAGATGTATTTTGGTTCCAGTACTTAAAAAAATATTAAATATTATGGTAATAATAGAGGAATTAAACTTATGAGTCATACAATCAAATAATGAGATATAGTGATAAAATATGGACCTTGAAAATTTATGAAAACTTCAAAGAAGCAATTTGATTTATACCATAAAATCTATAAGCAATTTTCTATTAAAATAATTAATAAAAAAAAGTATAAGCAAAAAATGATCTCATATGATTTTTATTGATCTTGATAAAGCATATGATCGAGTACCACAAAAACGAATTTAGTGTGCATTAAGAAAAAAATGCATCAGTCAATGACATATTGAAGCTATTAAAGATTTATATAAAATTAGTTGTTGGATGACAAAAAAATTTTCAATAGAATGATATCAAAGATCATCATTGACTTAAATTTATTTTGTAATGAATTGGAGATGCTTGCAAAAAAAATTCAAAGTTAAATGAATTGGTATATATTTTGCGTACATTACAAAGTTCTAACTAGTGTGATGTTGATTAAATGAGTGGTAAGATGGTAACAACAGAGAAAATACTTAAAATATAAAGGGCTTTGAACTAATAGAATAAAATTGGAGTATATGATATTCAATCTTAGTAGGTGAGAAATTAAAAATTACCGACCAATATTATTAGTAGGTAAAGTAACATCTAGAAAAAACATAAGAATGTAAATGAGTGTATAACATCTATAATTAAGGATAGGGGGTTAAAAAAAGAAGTATCTTAGGAGTATGATGCAATGAGAGCATACCATGAAGAATTAAAAGTAAAAACTAAAAAATTATAATTAGGTTGGTTATGTTGCATGGATCTTAAATATTGGGAACTAAAAAAAATCATTAATAGATAAGTTGTGTAACAAAAATAAAAATGCTAAGTAGGTATATAGCAAAATTAGGAATAATAATTTGAGGGATAAATATATTAGAGTAATGATTGGAGTTAAATCTATTGAAGATAAGAAAGCTAAAAAAATTAAGTGGTTGGACATGTACGATGAAAAATAGAAATGCACATACTCGATGAATAGATAAAATTAACATAAAAGATTAGGCAAAAAAAATGGCAGACCTAAGGTAACAAGGATAAAAATTGTTCAAAATGATTTATAGATAAATAGATATAATACCTCAGGCTACGCTCAATAGTAACAAATGAAAAATGAATACTCATAAAGCCATCCCAGATAGTTGAGATAATCCTCACAATGGAGATGATGAATAGATCAAACAACAAAGAAAGACAGAAAATTGAGTTTAATATTTGCAAATATGTCTATATCACTATTTGTACTTTTGATAGCCATGCAATCACCACATGTAAGACGAATATTGTAAAGCAGAGAGATGTAGAACCTTTCATATTTTTCTATCATTTCCTATTATTCCATTATATCCTGCTAAAATATACTTTACTAGCCTTCGATATATTACAGAAATACAAAAGCATGGGTACAAATCAAACAATTCCAGCAATAATATCTTAGTTTCTACCGATGGATTACAATGCCTAACCACTAAATATAAACGAATAGGAGACCCCAGGAAGAAGATTACTATTCTATTGGCACTATGACGTTATTAGGCTTGACAATAAAGCAGTGAATAACTCAAAATTTTTCTTGAAAACATACAGAATGTGAAGGAAAACGAATACTTTCCTCACAAAGATTCCTCAAATTACAAAATCATCATCGTTAATCAGCTTACTAAAATAAAAGAATAACGTGGCAGCGGTCAGTAATGCGATTGCTGGATACGTTAAAGACAATAAAGAATTCTAAGGATTTAATTGGGACCTGTAATAGACTGATTTCATGTTGCTCTGTAGATTCTCGGCATGGAAAATGATAAGATCGTCACCTCCGTCGCCTGGTTTTCCTTCCGACGAAGATCTCGCGTCGTCGCGAACGGCCATGGGTACTTAGAGCACAAGTGGCTGAGATGTGTGAAGGAGGGGAAGATCGGCGTGAGGTGCCGTGGGTAGGAACACGGAGCTTCGGAAAATGCTTTAGGTTTAACCTTCAAATTTGGTGGGTCAACTAGGTTTGATGGGTGGGGTAGAAACAGCTTAGCGTCAAATGAGAGATTGGCCTTTCTATCCAGGCAAGGAGATCTCATTCTTTTCCACTAAAAAAGATCAAGGTGATGAAATGTCTCTCATATTCAGTTCTTTCAAGAAGCTCACACGAATCGTGGTGGCAACGTTTCTTCCTTAAAGAAAAGAAGACATGCGTCAAGTGACTACATCGATATCTCTAAGAAGATGTCCAGATCTGAGAGTTTATGTTTAACTCATGAGTATTTTTCGCTCACATTCTCAAGAGGTGTTAAATCACATATTTGGCCAACGAAAGGAATTGCGTTTTCCCTTCTTTCTTCTTTTCTTCGGTAATATTTATGATTTTTTTTTTTTATAGGTAACTCAAACATTAAGATGGCTCATTTGAGTGTCACTTTAGATGAGTGGAATCAATTTGTGAAGATAAAATATCTGCAAGGCGTATGAATGAAAGATGAGATCAAAGCAAAGAAGTGGTGACTTTGGAGGATCAGAGTGTAGAACTGAGCAATAACATGTCGACTTTCTTTCTCTGCGTGAGGTGGAGCGACTCGTGATGAGTGATTGAGGTGAGGACCGAGACTCGCCGAAAGGAAGAGACTCAAGGCGGGAGAAGGAGCTCGAACCGGAGAAGAAAGCATTACAGTCGTTTTGAGAAGGAACATGTGATGTTCGGGAAGCAAATGAAATCTCCTTGAAGGCAAGTGGAAGACTTTAAGAGCTCATCGCAGATAATTGAGGACCATGTTTAGAAGCTCGTAATCATATTCTTGATGTTGAAGTGAAGGACTTGAGCCAATGTTTATAGGAGGCTTCATCCGAGGGTTCCTAAAAGGAATCGCTGTGCATCGCAAGATCGGAGCTAGTGGTGGGTCTATCACCCAAAGTGTCCAAGACTCTTCATCGATTCGTGAGAGATGATAAGTGAGTGAGTCCGGGAGCATCTCAGTGAGGAGGACGTTGATATCACCAATTGATATGATGTAGCATCACTTGATGACGCTTTTTTTTTATGCATTGCTATTAGTGTGTATCAAAATCTTGATTCTTTTTTATATCATCATGTTAATGCTGTCAATGGAATATATATATATTTTTTTATAAATGCTTTTGTTTTATTTTTACATATTCGGGATAATTGGTCGGAATATTATTCGACGACGCTAACCTGTATGGATGGGTTTGAATTAAATCCACCGAGGATTATTGACCTATCCTGTTGTTGTCAAAGCGTTACGACTAACTGTATGGAAGAGGTCAAATTGAATCCACCGGGATTATTATTGACCTATCCAAGGTTGTTTGTCAGCGCTGTTTGATGACGCTAACTATACGGAAGAGGTCGAGATGTCCACCAAGGACCTTTTGACCTATCCTAGGTATTAGCCAAAGTGTTACTTGACTTCTTACCTATATGGAAGAGGTCTGATCATATCCCCTTGGGATTAATTATGCCACGATTGAGATACAACGCGAGTTGCATATTTCAAGTGGGAGGATTAAATGAAGAAGAAACAAGCTTGTAAGAAAAAGCTATGAATTCATTACTCTGATAAGTTCGGTGATACAATCATAAGAAGATTTTAACACAGATATGAGTTTTAAGAGAAAATGACGATAATAATAACAAGTCTTTATCCTATTAAGTGGGGTTGGCTACATGAAGAGGAAATGACAAACGAGACAAAATAAAAGTTGCAATTATGCAAGAGAATTACCGATAATATTTTGAGATTCTCGTGTTCCAAGTTGGTAAAGTTTTTCCCAAGTTCGGTAAAGTTTTTCCTCCTCAATCCTTGAGCTTGAAAGTTCCGGCTTCACCACGCCTATAACCACATATGGGTCATCCCAAAGAGGTGAGAGTTTACGTTGAGGGCCTTGCCGCAGCCTTCTAGACTTCATAGACCAAGTCACCGACAGATAGATGGGTTTTACTCTTTTGTTGAAGTGATGAGCTACCCTTTGGTGATGGAAGCAACCAAGTATGTCGTCGAGTTTCGGGAGTAGTCCGTGTGTGTCGGAGTTTTTCTTCATTACCATCATGATCAATAATTGAACTCTTGACTTGGAACCCGACATATCTCGGTATAATAGCTTCGGTCAAACACAAGTTATATGGTGTCTCACCTGTAATGTAGTCAGGTAAGCCCAAAGAATATTAGAAAGCTCATCAACCCATTGCCCCCCTTCTCAAGATGTTTTAGTCCTTTGAGTATAGTCTGGTAGCTTCACCGTCTAGTTTGAGGATGTGCTACCGAGCGCAAAGAATGAATGTGAAGATCTTTGCAAAAGGACGAAAAACTTTTCCAAGAATTGGGTTCCATTGTCGGATGATCTTTGCAGAAGACCGAATCGACATACTATATTTTTCCAAACAAATTGTTTAGCATTTCCTAAGTAATTTTAGTGAGTGGTTACTTCCACCATTTAGTGAAGTAGTCGACCTAAAATGATGAACTTTCGTTGCCGTCTTGTCGGAAAAGGTCCCATGATATCAATCCCCAGGAGCAAAGGCCGCGGGCTTTGAATGGATGAGAGCTCTATGCGGCATGTGAGGGAGAGTTAGAGTGACAACTTGCACATTTTTTGTGAACTCAAGGCGTCTTGTTTCATTGTAGGCCAATAGAACCCTTGTCTTATAATTTTAAGAGGGCGCCCTTCCTCTAAGTGTTCTCCACATATCCACGAGTGAACCTCTCTTAATCGTGTCGACCTCACGAAGGTGAGAGACATTTGAGGTATGGTCCAAAAGAAAGCTTCGTTTGTATAGTTCACCTCAGATAATAGTAAAGTTTGAAGCTTGTCTTGGGAGGCAGGAAGTTGGGTCTTGGGGAGAGTTCATTCTTGTAGGAAAGATAGGATGGGGTCCATCCACGAATGTTCCTTTATCTCATCAATTGCCTGAATCACCCATGACCATTGGATACTGAAAATGTATTTTTCAACATGCCTTCTCTTAAAGCAGATCTAGTAGCAGATGAAGCAAGCTTAGCGAGGAGTCGCTCAGTATTCTCTCTCTGTAGATGATTTGATGATTTGATGTGTCTTAAAATGGGCAAGAAGAGACTTCACCAAGTTGAGGTATTGTGAGATATGAGCATTAAAGTTTCCCTAACTTGGGAGCGACAAGTTGAGAGTCGGTGTATCACTAAGTCTTGAGCTTCACGTCGATGGCGGTCTCAACCTGTATGAGAGCCTCATATTCATATTATTAGTTGCGGGTAATTTTAGGGAAGTCCATACTAAGGTATTCTGGGGAAATAAGTAAGATTCACACACGCAGATTCTCTGAAGCTCCATCAACATAGAGGGTCCATTGAGGAGGAGCATGTAGCTCCTCTAGGGTTGGGCGTGCATTCCACTATGCAGAGTACTTGAGACTTTATAGCGGGAGTAGAAAATTTATATCAAACTCTCCCAATTCTGACCACTTGATTAACCTCCCGGATGCTTACGGTTTTACGTAGGATGGCCCTTAATGGTAAATGAGTGTAAAGCCAGTGAGCTTGGAAGTATGGGGCAATTTTTTGAGAAAACTAAAGCGACCTTATCAAGTGGATACTATTTTCTATATCGATAGAATTTTCGACATAATAAATTGTGTTGTATCCCACTTTCTTCTGCCTAAAACTAAGCTTATCGTGGGGAGAGATATAAGTATAACATCTCTCCTTGAATAGGCTTGGATAGTAGGGGTGGAGATGCTAAATACTCCCCAGTTGCTCAAAAGCGGTGACATTCATCGGTCCATTGAAAATTATTATTTTTAGCTCCTTTAATATTTTAAAGAATAATGACAATTTCCCAGAGCTGGAAGCGGGATAACGACAATTAGATCCATTCAAATGAACTTCCTTGATATTCTTTGGGAGTCATATTTTTGAGCTTTGATTTTCGGGGTTGGCCTCTATCCGATGGGTTACCATAAATCAAAATTTTCTCCAGTAAAAGCACATTTGGTCGGGTTGAGTCACATGTTATAACGTCGAAGAAGGTTAAAGCATATTTCTAAGTCAGAAATATGTTGTGATTCTTTCAAGCTTTTCACTAACATGTCATCCACATATACCTCCATTGTGCGGCCTAGTAGGTCTTTAAAGACCTTATTCATAAAGCGTTGATAGGTAGCACCAGCATTTTTAATCCAAACGGCATAACTTGGTAACAATATAAACTTTTATATGTTTGAAATGATGTAGCTTCTTCATCGTTGGTTCATTTTATTTGGTTGTGACGAGTAAGCATCAAAAGCGAGCATTTGATGTCAGGCGTAGCATCAACCAATTGATCGATTCGAGGAAGAGGAAAACTATCTTTGGGCAAGCTTGTTAATGTAATCAATACACATTCTCCATGTTCGTTTGTTTTCTTAACCATGACAACATTGCTAGCCATGTAGGGTAATGTACCTCGTATGAATCTGAAGCTTGTTAACTTCTTATTCAATAGCACGGAAGCGTCGGGTGCAAAACCGCTTCTTACGGATGATCGGTTTGAATATGGATCGATCTTGAGGAGTGCATGATTACATTGGGGTACCCGGCATATCCGTCGGACTCCAAGCGAAGATGTCTTGATTTTTGCGCAAGAAATCTATGTATTTTTCCCTTTGTTCTTACGAGCATGGATCCCACTTGTTAGTGGTGGTTGGTCATCGATAATACAGAGAACAAGTCCGAAGCTTTAGTACTTCTTCATCTCGAAAATTAAAATCTTGATCTTTGAAGGTCATAGAAGGCGTGGTTGGGCTTATGCGAGTAACATGATTGCGCTATCTGTTGATTTCCACAGACCACCCCAACTCCGACGGGAGTTGGAAACTTCATCTTAAGATGAGATACTGAAGTGACTGCACCGAAAATTGATTGGAGGGGCCTTCCAAAGATGGCGTTATATGCTGAATCTGACTTGACCACCATGAATTGGATTAAATGAGTCACTTGTCGAGGAAATTCACCAAGGACAACGGGAAGAGTGATTGTCCCCTCTCTTTCATGAGGCGATTATCAAATTATAATGGTCTGCGGGTTGGAGCTTTTCCCTAACAAGCCATTAAGAAATGTGAGTAAAATAAGACATCAGTACCATTGTCAATCAAAATTCTCTTAACATTATAGCATGGGTCCGATCCTGCGTTGATGACAAGTGGATCATCTTGATGAGGAACATGTACTTAAGTAGTCATTAAAAGTGATGGAATGATCGATGCGAGACTTAACTTTTCTTGAGATGGTAATGACTTGATTAGATAGTATTGGTCCTCTGATTGTTTCAATTTCTCCTGTTTGATGATTGTTTTGTTGTTTTTGTGATGATTGTCACGGTTGATTGGAGGTATGTTTGTTTGAGTCGATTGATTCTTCACAAATCTGGTAGATATCCTTTTGAATGAGCCTCTCAATTTCTTCTTTGAGTTGTTTGCATGCCTCGGTAGTATGTCCGACTTGATGGAAGTGACAATATTGCTCTTGATTTCACGAATTTGGTTTGGATGCGCACTTGATATTTTCTTCATCTCATCCATTAGGAGGTTAACACGAGATGTGTTGCGTGTATTCCTTTTTGGGTGGTTGGTTTAGTCGTTGATATGGTGGAGGGAGATCCGCGTGCTTCTGTTGCTTCTTTTGATAGGTCCGTTCCGACATTTTTTTTCGTTTCAAATTGTCGCGTAGTGATGGCTAAATGTGCTTCCACTTGAACCGTGAAGCGGGCGTGTCATTAGTGGCAGTAAAAAATACACGGAGTCCTCGAGAAAACTCCTCTTAATAGGAGATTACACTCGGTATTTGGCGGGCTTCTAAGGAGAACCTTTGGAAGTATTCCTTAAGTGATTCTCGTTTTGGCAATCTTGGGAGAGATGGGAGGAATCTTTAATGATCCTCGGTTTGTAATGAAGCTGTTCTACAAAATCTTGGCGAGTTAGGTCAAAGGTATGGATGGATTTCCTTGGAAGGGAGTAGAACAAGTGCGAGTTTGTCCCTTGAGGTAGCTTGGAAAGACGACAAAAGCGATGTGTTAGGAGCTTCGTTGGATATGCATGATAGTCTGTAATGGTTCAATGTTCATGTGATCGCCCCATCATATGAATCAATGTTGAGCTTGAAACCAGCGGGGAATATGATGTTGGAGAATAGCTTGGTAAAGGTGAGATTCTCATAGCAGGTGAGGGAAGATGATTTCTATCTTGGAGGTGAAATTATCTTGCATTAAGCATCATAATTACTGCGTATAACATGGCGAGTGGGGTCAGCGGGGCGAAGAATGTGTCAACAATAATTAATGGATTAGCGGTCGGTTGTTGCGTGTGATGAATGAGTAGAACTTGCGGTCGAAGTTGACATCCGCTCTCCGGAGGAACTTCAAGGAGATTAGTATTTTGACCTCTCCCGACTAACGTTTGATCTTGGGGGAGATGTGTTTTCCATGATAGTGGATGTTGTGTTCCTCAAAGTTGGATCATCTCATTTTGAGATTCTTCCATTCGCCTCATCTTAAAGAGATTTCACGCCTTCAAATGAGTCCCTTTATCAGTGAGAAGGGTTGGCATCCTTGGTTGAGATTGGTTTAGTGGCAGGAGTTGGGCGGAGGCTCCGTTGTTAGTGTTGTATGCGAGAGTGTTCAAAGGAATTGTGATTGAAGGGTTTTCTTCCGAGCGGCTCCAAATTGTTGCGTCTTGAAAACCGATTCGGTAGAGTAAAGTTCACGCCAACTTCTTGGGAGTTCACACATCTGAGGTATTTAAAGCGAATAATAAAACTCAGAATTTTACGTGGAAAACCTCAAAAGAGCTGCAATAAAAGCTTTCTATATATCGTTTGAGTACAAGATCTTCCGATCTAGGGATTACAATGTATGTGAGAAGTGGACAACGATTGGAGTAATAGACAACGTTGACGACAAAGTTGACAACGATGTTGGCAACAGTTAACGGCAAGTTGGCGATGAAGTTGCAGCGATGTTGGCAATGAAGTTTAACAAAGTTCATGAGTTGACGGCAAGTTGGACGAAGTTGGCGAGGATCGTGATGATGGTGGCGGCTCATGGCGTGGTTGCGGCCAGGTCAGTGGCGGCACAATTGTGCTTGGAGGATCTTTAGAGCTCTCTCTCTCTTGCTTGCCCTCCTTCTCCTTCACTTGGCCTCTCCTCATATGAGGAATAAGGGGCTATTTATAGATTGGAGCGGCATTTATGCAATACCCAAAACACTCCACTCCAGATGGATGGCTCAAAATGATCCTCTTGATCATATGATGTATTTTGTGCATTTGAATATACTCAAATGAAATAAGATCTTTGGCTTGTTGGGCACGTCGAGCTTCGATTTGACTATAATACACTCCATATTTGAGAGCTTTTTAAAATTTAAGATGTCCCAAAATTTTCAATATTTTAAGTGCTTGATCTCGACGTTTGATTTACGATCGACTTGCTTTCGGCATCAAGATTCGTGCTTCGACTAGAGGAATTTTTAGGGTCATATCAAACACTTTAATATTTTTTTCTTAAAAAGAGGAGTTTCAAAAAATACCTACAAAATATCGTTGCAAAAACCTAAATCTACTATCTTTGTTAATGTCCGTAGAAAGCGGTTTGTGGGTGGGCCTGGGTTCGGCGTGGCGATGGGTTGAGGGTGGACAGGATTGAAGATTGAGCAGGCTGGCAATACTTTTTTAATGCTCATTTCGCTAATTAAAGTTTAAAATGTGCTTAGATTATAAATTTAGCCTTTATTTTTTATGTCAAGTTTGGGTCTAAAGATCGTCCAATTTAATTTGTCAAGTCCAGTTCAAGTTGACCTGCTAACATGAATTTGGCCCGATTTTATCAAGCAAACTCGAGATTGATCTACCAATCCAAGATTAACCCAACATTGACCTACAAACTTAATTTTGACTCAAATTTGATCATAAATACATATTCGAATGAGTCACTCGAATCATATTCAGATTAATCTGTTGAAGAAAAGTAGAGTTTGGGTCAAGTGTTTTGACCTATTTAACAAATTGATTAGACTCACGCCATCATTCGCCGTAATTCAAACTCCGTTCGCCCATTATCAATTGACTCCCCTCTTTACATAATAAAATGCTCGTTATAACTAAGTTAAATCTTCATGTTTTGACGCTGCTACTATACGTTTAAGAAGTCAATTAAGGTACGGTAATTAAGCAAATTAGAACACTAATCACCTCTTAGTTAAGATCCCGACAGCGTCTGACAAAAGCAATCAATTAATTAACCATGCGCGATCAGAAAAATATTATCATAATTAACCCATCACTTCTTTTCTTGAGACTGTTTAATAGTTAATTAAGATTGAATCTAAGACTGACCGTTTGAACCTTAGCACTAATTATTCGATTTCATCCTGCTTTTTAGTTTTTAACTAAAGTTGGATAATCTTAATTACATTTTGTAAGCATTGGGCTGACCAATTTTTCACATGAGCACGAATCTCAAAGCAATGTTGACTTAGATCTAGTATGGGTTGAATTGAGTTTGTGGTCATCTTCTCCACTTTTGACTAAACTCTTTAATTTCATATAATACATCAAAAATATTATCATCCTAAACATAAATATTTAATTTTACCCCCTCATAAACATAAATATTTAATACGAATCCTCTTTATTCTGACAGTTGAAGATGTCCTCATCATAAAAAGGACATTATTATAATGGAGCATCATTATAAAGTTAATATTTTTTTAGCCATTTAAGGTACACAAATGCAAGAGATGGATTAAAGATTTAAAGAATCATAATAAAATTATTAATTCTTAGTTTAACATTATATTCTCAAGATGGATAATAATCATTCAAAATTGATGATATTTGTCAAGAAATGCAGAAAGGCTATACTTAAAATCTTATGCGGGGAAATTTAAATTTAAAGTTCATCAAAATTATATTTTTCAATATTTTTCTATAATTTTTTATTTATATCAAATATTGATTGAACTAAGAAAATCAGTCATAAGTCTTTTTTTTTTTCAATCAATTGATTAGATTGGTTGGGTTAATACCTTTTTTTTACGACAATTTGAGTCATTTTTTGGCAAACTCACGCACCAGTTCTCTGAAAATCCGAGTTCTCTGGGAGCGAAATAAGGTCAACCAATTGTTGGTTGAAATAAGAAAATTAGTCATAAGTCCTCTTTTCAATCAATTGATTAGATTGGCTGAGTTAATACTTTTTTTTGAGACTATTCGAATCATTTTCAATAAACTCGCTTCTCTGAAAATCCAAATTCTCTGAGGAAAAAAATAAACCAACTGATTTAAGTTATTTTCTCAAACTTGACATGATTGGTCCAAATTGGACAAACCTAAGGTTAAATGTGACAAAAAAAATTTCATATTAATTATATATATATATAATTATTTTTATTTATTAAATATTAAAACCTTTAAAATTAATTATCAATTCAATATTTAAAAATATTTCACAATCGAATCATTAAAAACTTGAGACCATCCTATGCGTGCTAACGGTCAAATTTAACAACAAATATTCATTGCCTCATTCTTTAAAACCCAAAGCACAAAATTTGTTGAACCATAGTCCTTAAATTAATATAATTTAGCATAGAAACTTGAGTTTAAATAGGAATTTAATTTATTTTTATTTATAAAAATATTCATGTGAATACAATTCCTAGGTATTGGTCCTTGGCTGGTTGCCAAAACCCTAAGCCACCGATTTCCAATTTTCAAGTAATTTTGTCCCGTTACATGCATTGAAGAAGACACAAAACAGCCCTATCTTCCATTTAAAGCAATAGTTTCTTTTATTAACTTACTTTTGTTCCAACTTAAGATTTCTTCTTAATGCTATATTCAATCACCATTAATGTCTATTGATCTTAATTTCATACTAAATTTCACTATTTAAAAAAGAATTCTCAATTTAATTAGATAAAGAAAGAAATTAAAAAAAAGTTAACGCAACATAAATCTTTTTCTAATGATATGATGAAACTTAGACTGTATTTAGGGGCCTACGATGAGTAGCATTTGGAAAACTCACTTTTGTTTGTATTTTGAAGAAGCTGTAATAGAAAAATTGCATTTTCAGGTGTGTGGTGCTTAGTAGCTTTTTTTCAGGTATCATTATTTCTTTAGACACTAGAAACAAACTCTTATTTAGTAATTAGAGTTCTCAATAATGTAATACTTAGAATATTTGATATTTTTTTATTATTTTATTTTTTAAGATAGTTAAAATTAATTATATTATTATAAATTTTTATTAGAATTGGTTTATAAGCTTCTTTTATTTTCTTAAAATTTTTTTTATAATTAAGTTTTTATTTCTCATAATGATGAAATATGAGTTATAATAATGATCAAATAATATTATTTTATATTATTTTTTATTACCGTTGGGTATATACTTTTCAATGACAATGCATTGCTTAAAAGAATTACATAAATTTATTTACATTGTAATTTACTTATAGTTAAATATAAAATTATGAAGTAAAATATAATTTACATTTTCTATAATCCCTTCAAAAAAAAGCAAAAGCCACAAGGACTTCCTTGTAATTCTAAATTATCATCCAATTAACTTTGAGATTGACAAAATACATACGGATCAATAACATTTCACCCATCTTAAAGCAAACATATGTCCCAATTTTGAATTCAATTCAGAAATACATATAAAAAATTACTAATAATAATTTGAGAGATTAATGCATATCATAAAATTATTATGTATTTATATATCTAAAATCAAAACTTATATGTTTTTTTATATAATATCTTAATGTTTAATCTCATCAAAAAAATATATAGATGCATGAAAATGTATATTTTATTTTAAATAAGTTAATAATAATAATAATAATTTTATAGAATTTAGAGATTAAGATATAATATAAGTAAATATAAAAGTAATTTATATATAATATTTTTTTTTATAAAAGCTTACTAAGTTTCACAACCACTGAATATATGCAGTGAGCAGAGCAAGGAACAAAAACAAAAATCACAAAAGGACAGTTCTAGAAGAAGGAGCTAGCTTGCTTTATTAAAATGCATTTTGTATTGGAAATCTAGCTTTGACTTGCTTGATTCCCTCCTTCGTAAAAACCCTATGTCCCCCCTCTTCACCATCTTTCCTCTCTTAAACTACTCAACTGTAGTTTTAACCATAAAACTAACCAAAAAAACCAAAACAAAAAAGCCATGGTATCTGCAAGGTTTACTAACCTCTTCCTTGGCCTATTATTCTCTTGGCTAGCTCTCTGTGAGTCCACGTCCATAGCTCAAATTGGTAAGAATCTTAATCTTGATTCCAAAAGTTATTATTACTTCAATCACAGTAATTCGACTGAATCGTCCTTTGCAGAATCAGCAACAATAATCAGAGAAAGCCTAAACAATCAGAGAAAACCACAAGCTTTTTTGAACTTTCAGGATCTTCATTTCAGGACTGAGATGGTGAGAAAGAAGAAGCTCATTACAGGAAAGAAGATGAGCGCTGCGCTGAACACAATTTCTGAGCCTGGTGCAGCAAAATGTGGTCATCTGAGCAAGGAATGTGAGATGAGAGCTGTTTCAGGTACTCATCCTTTCAGAGTAAAGTTGGTTGGCCACATGCCTTTCAGTGCAGACTATCACAGACCCCAAACTCACCCGCCAAAGAACAACTGAAACAGTGACCAACAATGGAGCTTCCAGCTCAAAGTTTTGAGTCTTCTACCTTCTATAAATGAGAGCATTAGGCAATTTTGATGTATGGTCTAGCTTTATGTACAGAATGACTGTGAGAGAAGTACTGATGAAAAAAATCAAATTTTATTATTAAGAACTTCTGATGGTTGTTCAGTCTCTTCTTCTACCTTCAGAAAAATTTAGCTTCAGTGTTTTTTTCCCTCACGGCGTGGATTGAGACAAAGAAGGATGAAACTTTTGTTGTTATAGGAATTTTTTATTTTGTATTTGTGCAGGAGAGGCTCTCAAACCGTCAAACAAGCAAGTAGTGGAATCAAACAAAATCAAAAGGTAATTTTTCACAATTTTAAGAAATATGATGATTGCCAATGTAATATTTCAGGTATTTTCCTTACTTAATGAGGAAATGAGCTTGAACCAGTGGAAATCTCAAACACAGCAGAGCTCAAAGAGGCAGAGAAAGCTATTTACAGCATGATGAATAGGGACTACAATCTAAGCGCAAAAGCAAAGCCTGCAAGTAATAACCACCAACCCTTAGATGAAGTATTTTATACTGTGAAATAAAATCATTTTATTTGAGGTATTTTATAGCGTTTGTAGAGTTTAAAATTAATGTTTATTTTCAAATAAATCCAACCAAATGACAAATTTTTTTAACTTCAGGCAACCAAATAGGATTCTGATAGCCCGAAAGAATGCTTTTTGTACAGCTAACTCAAATATATTTTAATCATGGTGAAGAAATATGACTTAAGGCTTAGTTTGGGAGCTTTTTTTCGTTGGAAGCTGAATTTAGTTTTGATACTGGTTTGAATAATGTGCTTTTAAAGCTTTTAGCTCATCTCACTCCTTTACTTTTCAAAGTAAAAAATAATTTAAATACTTTTAAACTTTAAACTTAACGAGCCTAAGTCCCATTAATGTTTTGAATAAATATAGCAATATAAATAGTTAATGTTGGATTCAAATATCTCCAACTATTTTGCATTATTATGAAAAGGTAATTGACATTTAATTAAGGGTATTATTAAAGTTTATCAGAGATCTCTGAACCAATACTGAAAAAAAAATCCATTTTCATCATTTTAGTAATCTTCAAGACTAATTCTCATATCTAACAAAAACTTTTTCATTCTTCTATTTGAGGCTTGCTTCAACAATCTCAAGCCTCGCATCAAGGAATTCAATTGTCACACTGTAGAATCTCAGTTCAAATGCAACTCCTAATGCATCAGCCTTTTCACTACTAACTCAAACTAAGTATGTGACAATTAGGGTCACAAGGTTGAATGGTGAACCGACCTTCGACTAGTTTTCCTCTCAACTTGTCATTGATCTTTGTGCACCATCATCCTCTCGACTATCTCAAGATTGATTGATGATCATTGCTTGAGCAACAAATCGACCGAGGCATTGGTGAGTGAATGTCTTTGGGGACTTAAATCAACTCAAAGATAGTCAAAGATTAATTTCATTTTTAAATTTGTTTTGATTGTGATGGATCCCATCAATATGCGATGAATTACATTAAGTAGGGGCCGTGGAGGTCTAGACCTAACTTAGATTTACCAATTCAAAGGGAGTAGTCTACCAACCACAAAGTAGGACTATCAAACCAAAGAGGTGCCTTTCGATTTTACTATTCACTCTAGATTTTAGACCACTTTGTTTGATTAAAAGATAGATTAGAGTTTTCATCAATTCTAATGTCCCCCTTTTAACACGACACTAGTCCACTTCTTTTCTTTTTCAACGTCGAAGCCACTTCGAATGAGTGTCATTTTATATTAGGCTATTCATCAATTTCAATTCTCAAAAATAGATTCAATGAAGCCCTCCCCTTTCTCTTAAGGGTAAAAGGTTTTGTGGTTACTCTACTATACAAGTATACATTGCATGTGCAAGTAGTAAGACTTTTGTCCAAAGTGTGAGTGAAAATAGAGATTGGCCAATCATCAATGAAGCATTGTCTTTAAATCTAAAGTACTAAGGGCAATGTCTCTACCTATTTGTGTTAGGTTCAAAATCTTCTTATTTATGTCTTCTACTTAGCCATTTGTTTAGGGATGGAGATAAAATTGGGTAAGATACAATGGTATTAATAAAAGCCAATGGTATTTTATTAGATAATTGTGATCTATTATTAGTAGGCTATATACATTTTCAAAATTCATTTATCAGTAGAAATTAATTTTTGAAAAGAACAATCTTATATATGATTTAAATATATATGATAACACATCTTAAGTTATTTATATATTTTTTTTAAATAATAATATTATATTTGTTGCGTGCTAGAAAACCAGTCGCGGTAGAGTGAAAGTTTACGCCTTAGCCTTGTTGTGAAGTCCAGCACAGGTAATTAAAGCGAACAGAGACACTCCATAATTTTAACGTGGAAAACCTCGAAAAGGGGAAAAAACCAGAGCCGATAAAAGCTTCCACTATGTTTGAGTACAAAATCTTCCCGATAACAGATTACAGTGCATATGAGAGAGGAATAACAACGTGTAACAATGATCGTTGTAATTCTTGATGGTGGAGATCTAACTTTTCGGGAATCTGAGTACAATTAGTGACGGCGGTGGCGGTGGCGATGGTTGATGGCAGCCGGCGGTGCAATCTTGGTGCGATCTTGCTTGGGGATCTTCAAGCAGCTCTCTCTTCCTCCTCACTTGGCTTTTCCTCTTCTTCCTCTTCGGACTCTTCCTTTTCTTCCTTCTTGGACTCTTCCCTCCCTTTCTCTTCTTCCTTCTCTTCCTCTTCTTCCTTGCTTCTTCTTCTTCCTTGCTTGGACTCTTCCTCTTCTTCCTTGCTTGGACTCTTCCTCTTCTTCCTTGCTTGGACTCTTCCTCTTCTTCCTTGCGGTGTGGCCAGAGGATCGGCGGCAGTGGTGGCGGGTTGGTTGGCGCCGTCAGTTGTGGCTCCTTCTTCACTTGTTTCAACTCCTCTCCACTTGGCTTGGGCCCCCCCTTGGTGTGAGGAATGAATGCCTATTTATAGATGGGAGGAGGGACACTCTTGTAAATTCATGTAAAGCACCCTCCCTGGGGACGGGATGATTCCTTTGATCATTTGATGTATTTTGAGCATTTGGATGAATGAATTGAGATCTTAGACCGTTAGATCGAGACACTCGATTTGACTATAAACACTCTATATTTGAGAGTTGTTTTGGGATTTAATTGATGTCCCAAAGATTTCAATGATATTTTAAGTACTTGATCTCGTCGGTTTGACTCAAAATCATATCGCTTTACATCAAGATTTGTGCTTTGGTATTTTGAGAGCATAGCTTCTATTTTTGGATGACATTATATCATCCAAAAATATATATCAATCTTCGAAAATAGCATTCTTCAACATGAATCATACATTTTGAGAGAATAAACCATCATATAAAAATATGATTATGGAAGAAGATGTAGCGTTGGCATGAGATTTTGAGGTTATGGAGCTATTTGGATACTCACGAAATTTTTGGGCGTTTGGGGGGACATGGCCGTGCACCCATGGCTACGCGCTAGGCGTGGCTGCTGACGGTGGCGTTGGCTGTCGTTCATCTTAGTTGTTGGGTTATCTCCTTGACCAGTCTCATGCGTGTCTCCATGACGTCGTCCAATGTCGATGGGGTCGTGACGGTCGGGTGCGGGTTGATCAGTCAGCAGCGACGGTCTCCGGGCGGCCGGGTCGTCAGCAGCCCGGCGGCTCTTGAGCATGGCGGGCGCATGGGGCGGAGAACTGGTTTGACCGTTGAGAGTTTTGAGGGTTTTGCCATTTTGAGCCATTTTGAGCCGTTTTGGCCATTTTGTGCCGTTTGTCAGTTTTGAGCCGTTTTCGTTTTGAGCCATTTTTGAGAGGTTTTACCCTTTTGCCCATATCTGGGTAGGAGGGAGAGGCCCTTTCCCCTTTCCCTTTCTTCTTGAGTGAGGGTCCTTTAGGCGATCAAGAGGCGTCGAAGCGATCGGGAGGCGATCAAGGCCCACGTCGTGAGTTCCGGTTCTGGAACCTCGTCGTTCTTGGCCCGTTGGGGGACGGGTTAGGAAGCGATCAAGGCCCATGCGTCGTGGTTCCGGTTTCCGACCTCGTTCGTCTTGGTCCGTCGTCGTCAGGTTAGGCGTCAAAACCGATGCGTCGTGGTTCCTTTCCGACCTCGTTCGTTCGTCCGTCGGATCGTCGTCACGGGTTAGAAGCGTCAAGGCCGATTCGTGGTTGTTCCGGTTTCCGACCTCGTCGGTTCGTCCCGTCGGATCGTCAGGTTAGAAGCGATCAGGCCCGGCGTCGTGGTTCCGGTTTCCGACCGTCCGTTCGATCCCGTCGGATCGTCAGGTTAGGCGATCATGATGTCGTTCCGTTTCCGGCTCCGTTCTTCCGTCGGATCGTCACGGGTTAAAGGCGATCGCCTGATCGTCGTGGTTCCGGTTTCCGACTCATCCGGTTCGCGGCCGTCGGATCGTCGTCGGTTAGGAAGCGATCAAGGCCCGCGATGCGTGGATTCCGGTTTTGACCTCGTCCGGTTCTTGGTCGTCGGATCGTCGGGTTAGGGCGATTACCCACTCGTCGTGATTCCGGTTTCCGACCTCGTCCGTTCTTGCCGTCGGATCGTCGTTAGGCGGTCGAGCCCCGACCGTCGTTCCGGTTTCCGCCTCGTCCGGTTCTGTCCCGTCGGATCAGGTTGGCGGTGATGCGTCGTGGTTTCGGTTTCCGACCTCGTCCGGTTCTACGCCGTCGGATCGTCAGGTTAGGGCGGTCAGGCCCCACCCGTGGTTCCGGTTTCCGACCTCGTCGGTTCTTGGCCCGTCGGATCGTCCGGGTTAGAGGCGGTCAGGCTGATGCGTCGTGGTTCCGGTTTCCGACCTCGTCGGTTCTGGCCTGTCGGATCGTCGGGTTAGGCTCACCTGTCAACTTTTCTTATAGAAACTTTGATGGAAGGTTGAAAAATATCGGCGGGGATGCATCGGTTAGAACCATCGTCGCATAACTTCGAAAGTTTGGTGGTGATTTTATAGCATTATTGGAGGGGGATAACTTCTTTCCCTCCCTCTCTCTCTTTCTTTGTATATATCCCTCCTTCCTCTTTCTTATGTGTATGTTTGTGTTTTTTGTCAGATCGTAGGAGAAAAGTTTTACTCCAAACTGTGCGCGAGCGAGAGGGTCAAAAAAAGATGCGCCCGCGTACTGAGGTGAGCTACAAAATTCTTCGATTTATTTATTTATTTATTTTTATTTTTATTTTTTATATTTTTACAGGGTGATGGTCAGAAGAAAACTCATAGTGTGGCGGCCACGATATATCCATCCGTCACATCGATAGTTTAATGGTGTTCCGCGAAATTTTTCTTCCCCAATGAGTTGGTGTGTAGCTAAAAGTCCATCGAGCGTTCGCCTCGGTACTTCACTATTTCGAGATGACTCTTATTCTTTGCGATTCCCTTTGGCTCCAGATCTTCAAAAAAATGGCGTGGCTTTGATGCGTTTTCTTTAGGTCATCATTGGTTTACCTTCTTAGGCGTTACTGAACATGTCGAATGTGTAGATTCACATGTGATGCTCAAGGACGTGTTCTTATGACTATAAAGAATTGGATAGAATTTTCAAGACGGGATCGTCCGGCTTGGATTCTTTTATGTGAAGAATGAGTGGGGCCTTCACGAGAGATGGAAGATTGAATGATCTTCGGATCCATGGATGTCGGAGGATGACATTCTAGCGACCCTTAATATTCCTGATGTGGGAAGCTTGCAACATGAGTTACATTACGTTAGTAAATATATAGTTGAAGATAGGATGTTTAAAGTTGGTCTTTCCATCCAGGCAGGAAGATCTCACGCTCTTCCGTTGAAGAGAAAGGTGAGTTCTTCTCTAGGTTCTCTTGAGAAGCCCGTCACCGAATCACGGCGTAGCAATGTTCCATCTTTACGTAGAAGAAGACTGTGGTTATGTCGGATATCGTGGAGATGATGTCCACTTCATCGAGTTTTGTTTGACTCATGATGGGGAGTTCATTACTCTAAGCGCAAATTCACGAAGAGGTATTAAATCACATATGTGGGCGTCCAAGGCGGATGAATTGTCGCGTTGTTTTTCCTTCTTCCTTATTCTTCTTTTATGTAACATTGGTGCTAATGATTTTTTTTTTTGTAACTTCGGTCAGATTGATGGCTCATTTGGGTGTTGCCTTAGATGAATGGAATGAATTTGTGAAGATAAAATATCTGCGATCAGTATGAGTGAAGGATGAATGCTAAAGCTAAAGTGGCGACCTTGGAGTTATTGGTGAGTGTAAGCGGTGGCGAATATGTCGACTTCTTTTCTCTCTCGAGGTGGAGCGTGCTGTGATGGTGATTGGTGAGCGAGACTCGCCATAAGGAGAAGAGGATCAGCACTGCGGTGGCATTACAAGATCATCTTTCGAAAAGGAGCATAGAATGTCGAAGCGGAAGCAGCGAGATCGCTTCAAGGCGTGGAAGACTTCAAGAATTCCCAGCTTATCGTGGCTTGAAGACTTTATCCGGGAGGCTGTAACCATATCTTTGATGTTGAAGTGAAGGACTTGGAAGCGGTGTTGTTTAGAGGAGCTTCATCCAGGGGTTCACGAAGGAATTCTGGGTACATCAAAGGCGGGCCAAAATTGAGGATATATCTCCCAGCCAAGCATCAGAAGATCCTTCACCAGATTGAAGGAGTTGTGAATGGGCTCCAGGGAGCACCTCCTAGTGATGATGAGGATATCGATATTATGTAGCATCGGTTGTGGATGTCTTTCTTCATCGTTTGTTCTATGTAATGTCGTCATCGTGTATCAGGATCTTAATTCCTTCTTATATCATCGTATTAATGATGTCAATGATATCTGGATATACCCTTTTTTTTCTTCTTTTTTTTTTTTTTATACGCCCTCATCTTGTTTTCACCCATCTGGGGTAATTGGTCAAAATATTATTTGACGTTGCAAATATGGGTGAGTTGGATCCACTGAGGATTTTTGACCCATCCAGGTTGTTTGTCGGTGATGCAGATGACATTAACCTGTAGAGTGGGTACAAAGTTTTGACCTTTCTAGGTTATTGGTGAATATTATTCGTCCCGCTATGGAAGAGGTCATGGGAAGTCCACCAAGGACCTTTTGACCTTTCACGAGTTGTTTGTCGAGTTTTGCTCGATGACATTAACCCGTATGGAAGAGGCGCGAAGTCCACCAGGACCTTTTGACCTTTCACGGGTTGTTAGTCGAGTTTTACTCGATGATACCCGTATGGAAAGGTGGTGGAATCTACAAGGGCGTTTTGACCTATCTGGGTTGTTAGTCGAGTTTTACTCGATGGCGTTAACCATGGAAGAAATTGAATCCGTTAGTCAGTCGCTTCGTCGATTTCAACGATGACCAACAATGATGATGGCGTTGCCGGCGATAGTGCGGCGATAAGCGGCGGCGACAGTCGGCAGATGGCCGGCTAAGTGATAACCGGCGAATTGCCGGCGATAGTCAGCGATGGCGGTGGCAGATTAGTAAGCGGATGGCCTATAGTGGTTAGCGGCGCGAGGGGTGTGATAGCAGCGGCTGATGGTTGTCGTGGCGGCCAAGTCAATGCCAGCGGATAACGTAATGGTGACGCGAATTGCCGGCATGTCGGCGGAGGCGATGGTAGTCGGCGGTGGTGACGGCGATGAGATTTTTGACCCATCAAGGTTGTTTGTCGAGTGTTATCCGATGACATTAACATCGAGTGTACAAAGTTTGACCTTTCTGGGTTGTTTGAGCTTTGCTGTGGCATTAACCGTATGGAAGAGATCGCAGAGAGATCCACAAGGCGTTTGACCTTTCTGGGTTGTTTGTCGAGCTTTGCTCGATGATGCTGCGTATGGAAGATCGCAGAATCCACAAGGCGTTTCGACGCCAGCGGCGGCGTCGGTAGTTAAGCGAGGATGACCACGATGATGGTATGGCCGTGAGATTACCGGCGATGGTCGGCAGCGATAGCCGGCGGCAGTAGTGGCGGTAATGACTACAAGGGTTGGCGGCCCGACGGGTGGTCGGCGGCGGCGGCAGTAGTCAGCGGTGGCGGCGGCGTCGATGGTCGGCGGCGCAGCAACAATGTGATAACCGATGCCGGCGATAGTCAGCGATGCCGATGTGAGCTGGTGAGCGGCGATGAGATTTTGACCCATCAAGGTTGTTTGTCGAGTGTTATCCGATGACATTAACTCTTGAGTGTACAAAGTTTGACCTTTCACGGGTTGTTTGTGAGCTTTTGCTCGATGACATTAACCGTATGGAAGAGATCGCAGAAGTCCACCAAGGGGCGTTTTGACCTTTCTGGGTTGTTTGTCGAGCTTTTGCTCGATGACTGCTGCATCTGGAGATCGCGAGAAGTCCACCAAGGCGTTTTGACCTTTCTGGGTTGTTTGTATTTGCTCGATGACATTTCTTCTGGAAGAGATCGAGTCCACCAGCGTTTTGACCTTTCTGGTTGTTTGTCGAGCTTTTGCTCGATGACATTAACATGAGATCGCGAAGTCCACCAAGGGGCGTTTTGACCTTTCCGGTTGTTTGTCGAGGCGTTTACGATGGCGTTAACCATGGAAGAGGTCGCGAAGTCCACCTGGGGCTTTGACCTATCTGGGTTAGTCGAGGTGTTTTCGATGGCGTTAACGCGTATGGAAGAGGTCGAATAGTTGTATGAAAGCCGAGTTGACTATTGATCTTTTCATTGGTGTTTCTTGCTTATCTTTTGAGATTAGAGTTGCCCCAGTTCCGTGAAGAAACAAAGTTTGATGAATCTTCATTCTTAAACCGTTCTTTAAAAGCTTGAATGCTCCACCTCGATGGTGGTTTTGATCTTCTGGAAAACTTGATTGCCATACAAGATGAAATAATGGGAATCAACTTCCGCGGCCAAAGCGTCTTTAGAAAACCCGTCAGCGGTAGAGTGAAAGTTCGCCTTAGCCTTTGAAGTCCAACACAATTAAAGAGCAAGAGACCTCAAATTTTAACGTGGAAAACCCAAAGCTAGCATAAAAGCTTCCACTATGTATCGTTTGAGTACAAAATCTTCGATAACGAGGATTGAGTGCATATGAGGAATAACCGGTAACAATGATCGGTTGTAATTCATGGTGGAGATGGGGTAACTTCCTGAAATAGGATCTTAGTGGCTGGTAGGTGGCGATGGTTGATGGCGTGCAATCTTGCGGGTGCGATCTTTGGGGATCTTCAAGCTTCCTCCCACTCCTCCTCTCTTCTTCCTTCGACTCTTCCTTGTCTTTCTTGGACTCTTCCTCTTCTTCCTTGGCTCTTCTCTCTTCTTCTTGGACTCTTCCTCTTCTTTCTTGCTTGCTCTTCCTCTTCTTCCTTGCTGGCTCTTCCTCTTCTTCCTTGCTTGGACTCTTCCTCTTCTTCCTTGCTTGGACTCTTCCTCTTCTTCTTCCTTGCGGTGTGGCGGCAAGGATCGGCGGTGGCGGTGGTGAGACGGCGTCGGCGGTCTCTTCTTCTTCACTTGTTTCAACTCTCCACTTGGGCCCCCCCAGTGTGAGGAATGAATGCCTATTTATAGATGGGAGGAGGGACACTCTTGTAAAAATGTAAAGCCCATACCACTCCCCCTTGATGCCAGGGATGATTGATCATTTGATGTATTTTGAGCATTTGGATGCCCAAATGAATGAATTATGAGATCTTAGGCTCGTTAGATGCTCATTCGAGCCTTCGATTTATAAACACTCCATATTTGAGAGTTTTTTGGGATTTAATTGATATCCCAAAGATTTCAATGATATTTTAAGTCTTCTCGATGGTTTTGACTCAAAATCATATCGATCAGATTTGTGCTTTGAGTGGTATTTTGAGAGCCATATCAATATTTAATAATATATTGATTATCATCATTTCATGAGCAACTCATTAATAATAATAATCAATATATGATAATCTTAAGTCATTCTTAAATCTATGAACTTAAATAGTTTGAGATTAACTCACTCAAATGGCTTTGATTATAAGCCAATTTGGTTGATTTAAGGCATTAGTAAAATCACTTGAATAGAGTTTGCTTGTTTACAAGACAATGATGAGGAGACGATATGATCTAATGTTTTAAGTGAATTTGACCCATTTATATGCTGACAAACTTAAAATGGTTGAATATGACATTATCATTTTAAAGTATATAAAGTATGATCTTAAGTAATTAGGCTCGTTTCAATGAATGATCTAAATGACCACATTTGGCGAGACAATCAGATAAAATAATTTAAAAAATACAAGCGAACTAGAGTCGCTTGGATCATATGATTAAATATCCAGTTATATAGGGTGTCAATTCGAATTTGAGGGTTTGGGTCCCACCCGGCCCGGCCCAATAAAGTTGACCGAACCTACGGTTTGGAAGCGGTCAAAACTTCAACTTCACTCGACCCGATTTCGATTGACTGTGGCAACCAATTTGGTCATGATTGTCGATTCGAGTTAGCGTCAATTCAATTTTGAGTTGGAGGTCAGCAACAACCCGACAATTTCTTCAACCCCGAAAATTTTTTGTCAACCCAATTTTTTGATTCGAGTTTATCGAAGTGATTTTGGCACCTATAACTATAGTTTGAGCATTTAAACACAATGTTGTGCATGAATTATGATTCATTTATTTGAGGTGATATCATGAAGTTTATGTGAAATTAAAGTAGGTAAACTTGATTTACCAAGAATGTATGGTTAAGGCATTTGATCAAATTGATAAAATAAAATGCAATGTCAAGTATATTAATTTAACCCAAGTAACGCAAGGCGATGTTATATGCTAACTACTAAACTATAGGGCTTAATGCGGGCATGATCATAATGATGATTGATAGGTCTAATTACATAAACATATTAAGATATTCATTTCATGATTATTCCTATCACAAAGCTTATATATTAAGCTAATTATGATGACCTAAATGAATGATAAATGCCATGATTGTGACCTAAGTGGTTAATTGGATTACATCTAACTATAAATTTGTTGATTTAAATGAACCTATTTATGAACATGCACATGTATCCAATTAAATTATAATTAAATCAATGAAATTTTTTCTTAACCACCACAATTAACTTTAGTTAGGAATTAATGTATGCTACAGTGTTATGGGCCAACTAGAATTTTAACAACCATTCTTGTTTGATATTTATCAAATTAAATTAAACAACTCATTAATTTCATTTATTGATATTTAGGAAGATGCACACATATATATTTATTTTATTTTGAAATAAACTTAATTTTTAAACTTAACAACATTGTAGTCATTCAATACCATATTAAATCCAAATTTCATTTAATTATTGCATATGTAAATAATTACATGCAAGATGGTTCGATATATAAATTGTTTTTAAAATTATGATTTATTAATATATAAATAATTTATATTAATTTAGTTATATTTGTTTATGTATTCTAAAAATAAATTTAATTTTATTTACTCCAAAATAGAGAGTAAATCATTTTTAAAAGGAGCGTTTAGATAATTATCAGCATGTGACGTTTACTCATCTGAATACATTTATTAAAATTAATAAAAATAATATTCTAACGCTTAAAATATAATATATAAGTAAGGTTGTCAAAAAAATTCATTCGTGAACAAGTCATTGTTCAGAAATAGCTCATATTCATTTGGTTAAGTAAAGTTCGCTTTGGTTAACTAAAGGAGAATATGAGATATTTAGCTTCATTATAAATAAGTGACACAATCCTTCGTTCGTTGTTAAATTTAGCTGAAATAAAAAAAATTATATTATAATACGATATAATAGTTGGTATAAAGCTTAAAACTTTGTTATCAGATTAGTTAAAATTAATCCTTCATTTATTTTGAATTATGCATTTCAAACACGAGCAATTTTTTGAGCAAAGAACAAACGAAGGTTAAACGCGCTCCAAACTTAGCATATATTATGGAAGCCATAATCAAATATACTTTTTTAAAGATTAAAAATGGCATAATAATATAACAAAAATTATTTAATAATTTTATGATGTTATTTACTTTTTATTTAACAAAACTTATAGAAAAATAATAAAAAATATTGCAAGCTGTATCATTTTTTTAATTTTCTTAAACTATATAATGATTTTAGAACAAATAATGCATATAATATCATGTTATTTGGGTATCAGGAAAGAAAAAATGTGAATTTCCGAACGTTTTAAGCAATTTTATTTAACTACTTAAGCTAGTAAGAAGGAAACATATTGTGGTGCATATTAAGAGCCGTTGGATCTTTCTTTAACGGTTCTGATTTCTTCCCCTTCATGTGGATAACAGTAAATACCTGCACATAATTGATAAACCAACCTAAATTGAATGGAGCACATTAGGAATTGGTTGCAGCTTTGAGTTCCATAATAGTTCGCCTGAACTTTGGTTTAAAGAGCTGACAGTCCAAGTGTTTTATTGGATGGATTAGATAATAGGGAAAATGTGGCAAATGTTGATTTTCAAAGCAATTTTTTAGTTTTTTTAAAATTAATTGAGCTTCACTAGTCACGCCTCACTACGATCCCATACAACCAATTGAAACTTGACGTAACAGAGGTGTGTAAATTTAAGGTGTGTTTGAGACAGCTTTCGTTTCTATTAGCTTATTATGCCTTTTAAAAAATTTTGTGGTGCTATTTTGAATCCAATTTATGTGGTACTGTCAAAATTTTTTAAATTTTTTAAAAAAAATAATGTATACACATTTTTCAAAAAGTTGTTATCAATGATAAACTTTAAACTTTTCAAAAGTACAATTTATCACTATGATTGAATATCTTTTTAACATTCATTTTGATTTTTTTTTTGTCACAAAATAGAGTAGGAGTCAATCATCTAAATTTATTGAATAGTATAAATAAACATTAACTATAAAAATAATATTCTAAAATCAACTATTCATCATAAGCATAATCAAATTAAAAAAATATATTTTAATCTAAATTATTAAATATCTAAATCATTGAATTTCAACATTAAACTAAAAATTAATTAAAATTCATCTCAAAATTTTATTTACAGTTCCCATCCCATATAATACATCAAAAAAAAAAAAAAAAAAAAAATCTACTCGTGAACCTTATCCCCCTCTTTTCCAATGAAAATAATTATAATCATCTAATTAGTCATAAGACTCAACATGATAAATAAATTTAATACAAAATGAAGACACTGAAAAAAAAAATTAATATGCATGTGAATTATAATTGTTCAAAATAAAAATATAGACATATGATTAATATGATAGTACAAACTTATAATTATAATTTTATTTTATACATTTTTATAAAAAAATATAGTATATTTGTAAGTATCATTTGTATGCCACTATCATAGCTTTAAAATATCTCATGTATATTTGTCAAAGTTAATGACTATTATAAACGTAAAACGTTAAGGAATATTTTTTATCACTGGGACCTTTTCTAAATAGATAACATAAGCATCATATTATCAACCTGATTCATACTATATGATATTTCTTAGCTCAATATAAATGGTCCTTTAAGTTAGCATGAGTCAACTTGAATTTAGAATTGATTGTTTGGTTATTCAATTGGGTTAGCATGAGTGACTCAATTGAATTGATTAAATCATTGTGTCATGACTCTAATTGAGGTCTTGAGTCCCTGTATAAGCTAACTCAATCACTTTTGGTTAACTTTTGGGCTACTTAAGATTTTGGCTAAACTTTGGTTAACTCTATGGTTCAAGCAAATTTAGTAGAGTTTTTTTTTCTCCTTTAGATGCAAAGTTTAGTTGAGTTTATTAAGCTTAATAAAAAAAATTTCAAGGGTTTATGATTATTAGATTTGCTCATATTAGATTTTAGCTAGCCTAAAATTTGATTGATTTAAATTAAAATTTAGTTTTTTTTTTTCGCACTGTTGAGCCCAAGGCAATACGTATACACCCAATGCTCGAACGCAAACGACGGGACCCATGGTCCATGCAAAATTAAAGTCACTTAAATTTTGGGCAAAAATATTTAAAAAAGATATTTTTATAAGAGCAAAATTTTTAAAAAAATAGATAGTGATAGTTTATCTAATTTTAATTTATTTTTTAATATATTATTATATTTATAGTTTTTTTATATATCTTTATAATCAAAATATTTATATAAAAAGTAAGTTTTATTTTTTAATTAATTTGAAAGTAAAAAAAAGATTTTTGCAAAAAAATTAACTAATTTTATATTTATGTAAAAATTTAATTTTTAATTATATTGTAGTATTATTTATAATATTAAATTATAAAATCAACATGACTAATTATTTGAAGTATATTTCGTTTTAATTTTATTTTTTAAATATGTTAAAATTTTAAAAATTTTTGTCCAAAATTTTGAGAAGATAAAAAAAAAAATTAAATATATTAAAATTTTTTATGTCATCTCATTTTATTGTACTTTTATATTGTAATTTATATAGTTTTAAAACTATATTTATAAATTTAAACATATAGTCTATTAACATAATTAAATTTATCATCAAATTAGATAATATAAATGAAAGAAATAACCTATAAATTTAGAAAGAAAATCATAGTGCCCCCCGCCCAAGAAAAATTCCTGGCTCCGCCACTCATTAATAGGTTAAATCATTTCAATTTATGATTATGATGATATATATATATATATATATATATATAATAATTGTTGATCACTCATATTGATGTACATAATCAAATCATGATGAATCTGATTTCTTTTCAGTTAAAGTGATCCATTTAATCGAATTGAGAGAAATAGATTCTCAAACTTCTAGCTGATATGTGATCTTTATGTATTTGATTTTAAGTGAATCATTGTCAAATTGATGTCATAATAATCAAATCATGATAGGATTTTTTAGATGATGATTTACTAATTTTTAAGTGTAATATTCTATTTATTTATTTATTATTATTTAATTAATTATTTACAATTTTATATTAAGTTTATTTTAATATGATTATTCTAATTTAATAATACTAACAATAATAATAATGGTATTATTATAAAAAACAAATTTTTGAGAGCTTTTAAACTAAAACTGCTCATCATCTCTAAAACTAAAATAAGAAAAATTATAGAAAAAATTGTAAGAAAAACTATAATATAATCAAACTAAATTATAATATATTTGTGAAAAAGATAAATGCATTCTAAACTCTAGACATTAAATTAAATATTAATAAAAATACAAAATAAAAATAAAAAATAATTTATATTTCCTCTCTTTATTATTATTTTATTTTTTATTTTTCCAACATCTCATGTCACTGTGGAGGGATGTCATTGTATTATCTGTAGCTTAGATTATTCACATTGTCAGTCACTATTTATTTTCATCTTAGATATAGATCTCACAGAAATTGATTCAATCAGAGAAATTTTGATTATGCTCGCCCATCAATTAAGCTAAGAGACCGCGAGTCTCTCTTTATTTCTTACTATTTTCCCTCTTCTTACATATCTTTCTTAATAAAAAAAATAGTTTTTTTCTCTCTCTATAACAGAAAAACAAAGTAGGTGTTGCATAGGACTGTGAATACGGTCCATTGGGAGCTTCGCCCATATTTATTAAAGGACGTTTTTACTCCTCAAAAGAAAATCATTTACGCTCAGATTACGAATTATGCTTCGCCGATTTACTCGCTCCGCGCCAAGCCACGCCGCACTCGTGCATCCCCCTGCAACTTACCCAGACTGCAGCAACTACCCATTGGACCGCAACGCTTCTACGCCTCTCATCGGGTGCCACTTCATTCCCTATGCTCTAATACACGCTGCCACGTCACCCATTAAAAAACTATCTCCACATGGCATCAATCCTTATTCATTGTATATAATTCTTTCCAACCAAACCTGCAGCACATGTCGTCCTTCTCTCTCCCCAATCTATGAACACTTCCATCTATCGCGCGAAAGCGACTTACAATCGAACGAGAAGAAAAATTGCCGAATAAGCAATCTGGAACGGAATTCCTTTTCTTGTTTCAGGAAATTGAGTTCCTGCAATTGGTATCGAAGATTGGATCTGATCTGAAAGCCGAATAGCGAAACGAGTAAGAAATTCGCTTCGATTTAAGCTTAGATTTTCGGCACTGTTCAATCATGCGCTTATTTGATTTACTGAAACTTTTGGATGATCTTGTGTGATCTAATCCGAAGGATATGGTGATCCGAGGTATAGTGATGAGCTTCAGAATGATTCCTGGATTCTTTATTTTGTTTGTTCAAGAAAACGATGTGGTTTTCCTTTTTCTGATCGGTGATATGATTCACTTTTCACAATTTCACCCTCTATGCTGTTTACTTCAAATGCCTCAGTCTAGAATTCTGGATGGTTACCTATTTCTCTCTAAATGTCAGTCCTAGTGTTCCTTCCTTTTCCAGCATCGACCCGACTTTTGAGATTTTATTTTTTATTTTTTGGAATTTTGGGTTACTCACTCGGGACTCTTCCCAATTGAAGTCATGTCTTGATCGATTGAAGGAAACGTGAGGGAGTTTTTTTTCTTCCAAGAATTATGACGGTAGCTCTTGAAGGCTAGGGTATTTGTTTTAGGTTGCTACAGGGTGTAGTTGGCACGTCGTGTTCTTCCAATAAAAGGCGTCAATGGGGCCGCTCCGATAATTTAAATTCCTCCTTCCTTTGTTCCTTTATTTAATGCTTTCTGCTTGGATATAACTGAGGGCATCTACTTACATAACTCTAGTGAATTATTTAACTAGTGGAACAGTTCTTTTCTTGGCCCTTGGAGGCTTCGACTTATAGTCTCATTTTGACATCACCGCAACTCGAAGATAACTTTGAGTATTCCCAGAGCTTCCTCCGTTTCATATTATTTGCTCTTCTTGCTTTTTCTAGGGTTTTCGAATCCCTAGGGTCTAAAGGACGGGCTGGAAAGAATTTTTTTTTTCTTTTACCTTTCTAACTTTTAGGGTGCAGATCCAATTCTTCGATATTCGGTAACTAGTTTGTTAGGTTTGTTCAATATTTAAACGAGTCGGGATTATTATTTTATTTTGCGGTGTTTAATATGTGGGGTATCCTTCGGTACCTAGGAGTTTCTTGCTGGTTGTCTTCTTCTTTTCCTAGTTCTCATAACGGACAGGGAGTATCCCCTGTTTCGTGGTAGCAGAGAACGAGACGGAGGGTAACTCTTCTGTGATCCATACCTGACTGTACTGCAAGTTGTTCTGTGATTTTTCTTCTTCCTTTTTTTTTCTTCTTTTTTCCTCATTTGCTCTGCTTCATTTTTCAGCCTTGAGAAATTGCTTGTGAGTGTTTTGAATTTCAGCCGATGCTTTGAATTCTAACAGCTTTGTGGAAATGGTGTTGTTACTAGAGACTAAGTGGACCCGTTCTTAGCATACCTTTACTTGATTCAAAAGTTTTTTTGTTTAGGAGAGATGGATACTGAATGGAGATGGGGGTGGACTTCTGCGGTGCCATGAAATTTGGTTTTGGTTAATTTCGTATTATACATGGCTTTCTGTAACTTCCTAGCTCATAAATACCCTATTTGTATCAGATAAAGTTGCAGTTAAGAAAAGGGTATCCTTGTTCTAGGTTCTTATTGCATCCTGAAGATGAACTAACCTCTATTTCATGTCTTTTATTCTGCTTGCTTACAACATTTTTATATGACCTTGCTCTAATTGTGACAAACGAAATTCTATACTCCTAGTTCAAATGTAGGGATTAACTTGTCCATTTAGATCTATATATATTTATACACTTTGCTCAGAAACTATAATACAATTTTGCTTAGAATTTATGATACATTGTCTATTCTAACAATTTTTCTGCCTCGCCAATGACAGATAATCTCTTTATTTGAATGTTCCCCTTTCATTTTGCATTTTCATGTATGATTCAAGTTACCCCAGAAGATGGTTGTCTTGCAACATCATTGTAATGCTTTATTATTAGGCTTTTTAGCATGTGAACTCAGTCATTAACCTCGTGTCTTCATGAGATGTTGGAACTCAACTAAGCTCTAAAAGTTTTTGCCCAGCCATTATATTGTAACGTTTTCTTGTTGATTTTAAAAGTTTTTGAATCGCAGGTGACATTTTTAAGCTTTATCTGTGGGTCCAAGGATCGCCATGTGTTAAAATTTCAAACATTATGAAACAAGGTAAAACTTAACCTTCCTAACATTACTTTTCTTTTAATCATTGTTTTTGATATTCATTTTTCTTTCTGTTTTGTCCAGACATTTGAATGATTAGTAATCGTTAGTAGAGTGGTTTATCATTCTTATCCAATTTGTAACTAAGGATATGTTAGGAATCCTTTTTTGTTTTTATTTTTTTTATGTTTGTGATTTTAATGTGTTTTATTTTTTTTTTAAATTTTTGTTCAAATATTAAACAAAATCATGTTTGTTATTTCTATTTATTATTTGTAAAAAAATAAAAATAATCAGTCTTCTAAATACCTATTGCTATTGTCATATATTGCACCTGGGGTGCTTTGGAGTGGGGGATATGGTGGTGATCATGCTAAGATTTGGTCATGCAGTGTCATCCTCTTTGTCCTCAATGTTGGATTTCTTCCTCACCAGCATAACAATCTGATGTGGAACGAATTGTTTGAATGGAGTACCATATCAATATGGACTATTGCTTGCTGACTGATCTCCTTACTCCTAGTGGTCAATCCAAAGACTTGGTTCTCGATACTTGAAATCCTCCACCATTCTTGGTTCTTCAATGCTCATTCCCATTTCTGGATCTTGATGTTGTCCTTGATTTTGGCAATGGAATTAGAATTTGATAGAAAGAAATTAGATGTTTCTCCGAGTTATTGTAACACATTTGAGCTGTACAATATTTTTATATTCTCCTTGATGCAATCAGCGATGATGATTACGATGAGGACCTTGTGGTGGCCTTAAGAGTCTAAATCTGATCAACATTTTATGAGAAGATGGAGCAAACAATGGTGGTCATGTTGTTTATTTTTTTATTTTTTTATTTTTTTTGTTATGATTTAGATTAGTTGATGGATTTGTCTTCAGCGCAGAGTAAGACTTGGCTCGTGGTTCTAAGTCGGCGCCTAGGACTAGGGGGTGATAGTTTTGGCTAGGAGTACTAATGGGCCTTTCCTTGAGAGCAAGGTCGTGAATGCTAGCTCTATGACTTTGAGCGGATAAATCTTGTATTTATTTTATTTATTTACTTTTTTATTGTCTTGTGACATTTTTTAATTTTCTTGGAAATAACTCTTACTTTGGTACTTAGCAAGATGGTTCAAGAAGTTATTTTCTTTCTTATAATAGAGGAAATTAGGACCAATGGATAGATTTGTTATGAATTTGGATAAAGACGAGACTAGTAACTAGAGCAATTTCTCCTCTAGCTTTGAAAAAAAAAGAACATCTTAATGGAGTGTATTTAGATGTTGCAAGGTGCTCTTATAAAAATAAAATTTTATTCAATGCAATAAGGAGTTTTTCATGGATTAACATATTTTAATCTATTGAGAATTATGGTCGAGGTTTAGATCTTTTTAGCATATATGAGCTTTGAACATAAATGCTAAAGAAAGGACAACAATAAAGATGTTGATGAGGTGAAGAAGATATGGTCCGAGATTTGCTTTTTTTATGTTTTATGGTTTGTGATGATGAACTAGGTTAATATGTTGATGGCTTGCGGCATTTTTATGAATTACCTTTAATTTTATAAGTTTTTTTTTTTGAGACTTGTGTCTCACATCGCTAAGTTAAAATGTTTAATTTATCGATTTCATATTTGAAATCTTATTGTTGACTTATTATCATAATAAAGTTATATAGGCTCTTAGCAGTCAATCTTTAGATCTTTAAGGAGAATTTTGAACTGTAATAACTTGCATATCCCTCATGCACTTGATCTAAATTCTATTTTTGCACTATACTTTGCTACAATATTTTATTATTTATTTATACATATGAAAAGATTACTAAGAAATGTGCATTATCCAAATGTGAATCTCTTATTAACAAATGAATGTACATAGTTTGCAATTGTATAGCTTCAATTTCCAATTTTGTTTTTATTCTAGGATTAGTATTGACTTACCTTGGATCATACTAATTTACAAATCAATTTACCTAATTTTCTCAAAGAGTTTGATATCATAAATAAGTTTTGCCACTAATCTCTAGTACTTTTCTTTGTACAACAAGGTCTCCTTTTGCTCTTTGAAATTTGTGATTCAAGTCAATTGATGTATAAAGAACTTCACAGTGAACTTTACTATTTTCTTTTTTAGACCAATGATATATTTTGTTGTGAAATGAAGATCCTCTGATGTGAGTGAGCAACTTCAATTCCTAATAAATACTTCCACTTCCCAAATTGTTTTATCTTAAAATCATTGATCAAGCATTATTTTAGAGATTCTTTTTCTTGTTCATTTTTTTTTTAATTATATCATCAACATATATTAATTAAGTTGTGAGTTTCTTTACATTTGAGTGTTTAGTTAACTAGGCGTGATCCCCTTAACTTTGCTTGTGCCTTCTGGTTATAAATCTTCCATATCAAGCTTTAGGGTATGAGTGTTGACCTCCACATGGTTCATCAAGCCAAACACGAAAGTTAAAAAATAATTAACAAAAGCGGCGTCGCATGAATCGGGTTTAAAATGCCATAATCGCGTCGATTTGATCAAAATTACCTCGATTCAAAAAATTTGATTGCAAATGCATTTAAAATATTAAAATTCGAATGAAAGTTCCATCAATTAATAATCAATTAACCAATTAAAACTAATTTTTTAATGAAATTATGAGCATATAGAAGTCGGAAGCCGACAACATTGAATTCCGTTCGAAATTGACTACGTCGTTGTCGTAAAATTGAAATCTATCAAACGACACCTTCTGCGATCGATTTACAAAGTCATGAGCGTCGGCGGTTCGAATGGCGTCGGCTTAATTTCGATTATCAAGTTGCCCATGACCTTCATCAAAGCAGAACCTTTGCTTCCTGCAAATCACCTAAAATTGACACTCAAATCACAAAACGACCCCATGCTTGTTCGCTTCAGGAGAATTCGCCAAAAGATTTGGCGTGAAATAATATAATAATTATTATGTTAATTTACAAGCTAATATTTCATGATTGCTGTCAGAAAAATTAAACGATTATTAGATGCGTGTTGGACATGGACATGGGTTCGACACGTGTTGGACATGGACAGTGTCACACGACGTGTATGACACGTAGTGTCCTTAAAATAATAATAAAAACTAAAGGGTCACATTGTCAATAATTTAATTTAATTATATAAAAATATATTAAATATATTTTTTATATTTTAAATTATTATAGAGAGTTTTAGAAATTTAGAGAATGATATTTAAGTTAAAAGAGAGTAATAAGATATATTTATTAGAAATAATTAAAATTATAAAAAATATAATTAAATTTATAAATTTAGAATTGATAATAAATTTTATTCATTAAATTATTAAAACAATAAAATAAAGAATAAATTATTTAAATTATATATATATATATATATATATATATATATATATAACTAATTAATTTAAAATATTTAATTAAATGACTTATTTTTTTATTATTTTTAATATTTTATCTATTTAATTTATACTCTGTTCTAATTATTATTATAATCATGCTCAACGCGTGTCTGTCCTATTTTAAAATTAAAATTAATAAATGTCAGTAATGTCCGTGTCCTCATTATCCTCTGCATCATAGAATACTTAATCCCCCTAATCATCCATCATCAACCACAGCCAATTGGATTAGCGCTTAATATCTTCTATTGGATGCGCATAGGCTGAATCGGTGTTTTGCCTTAATGCGAGCTAAGCTAAGTGGGACACAACATTCCTCTCTTGCATTTTGTTCAGGGTGAAGCTCCCCTCCCGACCTCCCTCTCCTCTTGAGCTCCCTCTCTCATTCTCGTGCAAGCTCTTTCCCTCTCTTTCGGTCGTCTGTCTCGAGTGGCACAAGGAATCCCGAGCATTCCCTCTCATGCCTTCCATTTGGAGCAGCCGAATGAGACCCTTTCTCTCGTTTCGTCCGTGTAAGCTGAGCATATGAGTGAAGCTCCCCTCCCTCTCTTCACGTTCCTCACGAGGAACGGCAGCTCTCTTCCTCCCTCTTGGTGAGTAATCCTAACCAAGCTCTTTTCCTCCTTCCTCCTTCCTCCTTCCTCCTTCCAACTGGATTTTCAGGTTGTCTCTCAACCCTATGGTGCATTTTGCTATTTGGGTTTCTCTTGAATGGAATGGGCTTGATGAATCCCTCTTTCATATGCTACGTGGTTGAATTAGGGATAAAATGTGAGGCTTGATATGCCATATGGCTTAGGCCTTATTTTGTTGTCAAGCATTTGTTTGTTTTGTGCTAGTTTGCATTTACTTGAATTATGGGAGATAAAATGAGATGAAGATCCTATAGGATTCATCATCATCATCATGTTAATCATTTGTCATTGCATAAGATAGGCATTACTTAAACCTTACTACCAAACATCCATTTTACTATTGGGTCAAAATGAAAGAGAAAATGATAGGATTTAAGAGTTTATAGGCTTTGGGAGAAGCTTACCTTGCTATTCATAATCTGATCCATGTTGAAAATTATTGAAACCTAGATGCTTAATGCATATCCTCACTTTTGAATGAATATGAAGCAGAGTATGATAAAAATTTTAGATTTTTTTTTGGAGCTTCCATATTATCATTTAATGTTTAGTATGGCTATTGGCTTGTTGTCTCATTTACGGCATGGAGAAGATGGATTGGGGCTTTGGCTTCATACTTGCTCTCTTCGCCATAATTACTTTCAAATCAATGACATTTAAAGTAAAAATGAGAAATGGGGGTGCACATATGTGGAACCTAATATTGTCATGTCTGATTTGCAAGCTTTTAATGATTGAAAGTACTTTCTTATCCTTTCAAGTTGATGTTAAATTAAATTTCTTACACATTATATTCTAATTTTTGCAATTATGCGGTTTCCAATACTTAAATTAATGTTAAAATGGGAAACATGAAGGATTTTGAGATATGTATAAGCCAAAGCTTGCATTTTCTATTGTTGAACAGCATTGACTTTGGGTTTTATTTGAATGTTATGCAATATGTCACTTTCGAACAGCTATCATGTTGTATGAAATTAGACTTCATATGAGTGAGATATGATATTACTTCCTTCATGTTACTAAAGGCTGAAATTTACTTGCATTTTATTTTCTAATGGCCATTTTATTTGTCGGATTTGAGAGTGACAATAACTTTTCTTTTTGATGTCTAATATGATAAAGGTGAAATTGTAGAAATGTGGATTTCAATATTTTAATATCTTTTCAGATTTAAGGTTGTCAATCTGATACCGAAATGGGTTAAATGTTGTAAGTTCTAAACTTGTCAATTGCTGTTTTACCTGATTAGAGCTTGTTTAAATATTATTGTCATCGTGGAATTGAAATAAGGGAGAGTGCATGGGGTTTAACATTGAGCTTAAGCCCTCAATTCTATGTGAATCCCTTGTTTTACTTTTTTGGTTTTGTTGGCTTTCACCTTTCATGCGATCAAGCTTTCATAATATCTTCATTTGAATGTTGATATGAAATGAGGAGAAGCCCAAGCTTATTGGGATAATGAACTTTCAAATATAAGCTTCATGATATTTTCAGATTTGAAGTTATCATATTGTTACCTAAGTGAGTTGAATATTGCAAGGCTTAGAATGGTTATTTATTGTCTTGTTCAATTAAATCCTACTTAAACTCTATTATCATTGTGAAATTGATATGAAATAGCAAATGCATAAGCTTTAACTTTGATCCATGACTCTTATTCTATCATTTGAGTCCTCCTGTTACCTTGTGCTTTGAATGAGTAGATCACCCTTACACTTTATGATTAAGTGATCATCTTGTTTATATATTGATGCAAAATGGAGAAGTGGGTTTCAATGCATTATTTAGCTTTAGAATTCCATGGTAATATGTGAAATTTGCATTCAACATTAGCCGTTCAACATCTCTTTTGTTGATTAAATTAAAATGGGGAAAAGGATAAATATGCTTACAAGGTTTAGAGACATTCACTTTACTGTCCACACTTGGTTGTGAGCTAAAACTGTTCAAATCTAGCTATTTCATGTTCTACTTGTTCTCAAATTATCATGAAATAATGTAACAATGAAATTCTAATTTTATTGGCCTCAACATTACCATTTGTTAATGTTTTACTTGGCCATCAATTTGTTATCTCGCTTGATTTGAAGGAGGTAAAAGGAAAAGAGAGCAAGTGATTGTTCCCATGCGTATTTAATCAATTTGTGCTTGAGACTTTCTTTATTAACATGATAAGATGGGGTTATGATTTCCATGAAAGCACATTATTTTAGTTTTGATCTTTCATGTTATCGAAGCTGAAAATTGATTTGCATTTTACCATCAAATTATTGTTTTAGTTTGCTAAATTTAAGGAAGAAAGCAATATTTTTGATATTCAACATGAAAAAATTAGATGGGGCTTGCATTTGTTGAAAGCTTATACATTAATTTGCTGATTGTGCATTCCAAAGGGTAAATTTTGGATGATATGCTGAATGAAATGGTGATAGGTCATGACATAAGGTAAAAGCTTCACTTGCACAATGATTCTTTAATGCTAAATGTAAAATTACAAATTATTAAAGTTACTACTATTTCATTGTTCCAAAAAAAAAAATCGCTTTAAAATAAGCACTCGTACGTTGTTCTCTGGAGAAAATTTGTTATGAAAATAAACGCGTTGTTCCGGCGTGGCGGAAATGTCTTTATAAAGATAAGCACTTCGTGCGTTGTTCCAACGTGGTAGAAGTTGTCTATAAACCGTACTGCATGCAGCGTTGTTTGATGTGGCGAAAAAATATTGTAATATAAATATTTGTTCACATTGTTCCAATGTGGCGAAGAAACTTGTTGTAATGTAATGTTGCCGTTGTTCCGATGAAATATCTTTAAATTAAAATCGCGCGTTGTTTTAATGCGACAAAGAAATCTTGCGCATCAATAAAGTTAAAAAAAAAAATCTGCGCATTTTTTGGCATGATAGGTAATATACTTTTGGCCGTGTCTTATGACACTATCATACACGCCTTTTCTGGCTGGGAAGCAAGTCTCCAGTACATCTCGGGGATGAGGAGGTTCTTAGAAATTTTTAGCAATAAATCAAATCTATAAAGAGCTTGAATTTGATATGATTTCAATCGTACTTTTAAACTTGATATGCCACGAAAGGGAAGTGAATCAAAACTCAAATTATTCATGAAAAATATTGATCAATTGATTCAATCATAAATGTAAGTTGAATGAAATCTAAATCATAGAAGATTTGATAATTTATTCATAAGCGTAAGATACGATTCGATATCTTAAATAATGAACATGGCTGAATATTTTCAATTACCATTTGAAATATAATATGTCCTTCATTGAGCAATTGAAAAGGGATTAAGGGAAACTTGAACCATAAGTTTGATGATAAATGCAAATTGAACTTTTCAACATATATTTAATGATATTATATCATGTGTTGAAAATGCAAAAAATGATTGAGTGTAGACAAGTTCTTCTCTTATGGAGATAATTAAAGGCAACTCAAATTGAGATATAAGAGCTTGTAAAAGCTTGATAGCTCCTTTATGAGCATAAGTAAAACTAGACAATTTATTAATGAACATGAATATGAAGGAGATGCCTTAATTAAATGTTGATATAAAAATGAATATTTGATTTGAGACTTATTTAAACATTCAAATTGAATGAAATTCTACATATCCTTATGGTCAATTTTATATTTAAGTATAATGTCTTATGATCTATACAAGTATTCAAAAAAATTAAATCCAAGCATGAATCATGAACCATCCTTACATGCGAGTTCATAGTTTTGGACTTCATATCAAATATTCAATAAAATGATCCATTGTGTATATTCAAATGGTTATAAAATTTCATTCAATTTGAATGTCTTTATATTAAATGAATGTTTGACTTCATAAGCAATGTTTTAATTGCTTGATTTATGATTTGAAAAAATTGAAACTCATGTTAGAATAGATTCTCACTTGATTCATGCAAGTATTTGAAAGAGTGGTGCATATGATAGAGCATCTATACTGACTAAAGCGAAAGAGTCAACTCATCTCTATAGAATAGATTTATATTTGATCTATGTTTAAAGGTATTGAAAAACCCATACTTGCAATTTAATATGTTTGTAATATCTAATATAATTGCTTCAACTTTGATATTTCAATGGCGTATAATACTTTAAAGAATATATATATATTGAAGTATTCAAAATTATGGATATAAATTATAATCATATAGAAAATAAGAGAATACTACTTATCCCAAAATCGATCAATTTTCCACATGTGCCCTGACACATATGCTATAAATTCAAATTTAGTGTGTGAGGATCTTTGGTCAAATCCCTGATTTTAGGACTGGTTAAGTTAACAAAAATATTCAATGTTGATATTATAAATTGCGGAGCATTAATAATGTAAAGATAAATTCGATTAACTTCTCAAGTTAATCATCAAGATAAAGATCTTAAACTTCGATTTTTTTCGAGTGAAGTTGAGGTTTGGAGGATGATAGATCTTGAAGTAATGAATCTGACGTCCTCTGCAGAAAGAAATAAGGTCATTAGCCATGATCCTAATCGCTATCATAAAGTTCATGGGTTTTAATGATTAATGATTACATATTCAAATTCAAATCAATTACAAGCAAAGAATGTTCAAATTGAAAGATATAAATTAAATGAAATTAATTATTTAAATTTAAAGTTAAAAAATCCATCCACCCATCCATATTATTTCGGGGTAAGAAAAAAAAATTTTGCTCACAAAGAAAGCGTCAAATCAAATACATTTATTTTCACACTTAAATAATCTTAAGCAGTAAGATACATGTCTTATTCGAGGTGATTTTTAAATAATACGTAAATAGATTCTGACGAGGCTGGGGTGGTTTTTGCAAAATGGACAATAGCATGACTTTTAAAATTTTGCTTATTGTAAGCATTCTATCAATTTTAATAATTTTAATTAGGGTGTCAAAATTGACGACTCGATAACTTCGAACCCCAAAATTCGGGTTTGGGTTGACCAAAAAATTTTCGGTTTTGAAATTGATCAAAATTTTTGGTCGGTTTGACCCCTCAATTGATTTTTGAAATGACGATTGACGAACTTGACCAAATCGACCATGAAATTGACCCAAATCATCAAATCATTTCGGTCAATCTTGAAATCGGTCGGTCGGGTTGAAGTTTTTGACCCGTTTCCAAAACCGGGTTGGGTTCAGGTCAACATTTTTCGGGTCGGGTCAGTTTCGGGTCGGACCCGAACCCGACCGGCTGACCCGAATTGACACCCCTAATTTTAATCATGCTTTGATAAACATAAATTTAGATGTTCATAATGCTAAATTTTGGGAGAGCTGAGATTATTATTCCAGTTTTATAAAATGATTACAGATGTATTTAATAATGTTCTCTTCAAATTAAAAAATTATTTTGGAGGAACCTTCAACACACTGCTTGAGAAGGGAGAGTACCTTTTTTTTATAACAGTTGAATCACTAATAAACATATGGGATACTAAAAAAAGAATGTGATGCATGAGGATTCAGGGTTAGGCTTTACTAATGCAATTAATTTGATGTCTTCTATGATTTAATGCTTGGGAAATTCAAGATTCGCATATCACAGGTCACCAATTATTTTAGCAATTTATTTATTTAAAACCTAAGTGATGATAAAAAGATTAAAATAATTCAAAAAAATTTAATGTGGAATTAAAATATATAAAATTTGCGAGCAACATAAATTTATTTTTCACACATTAAATTTTCAATGTGTCTATTTTTTTATTAATATTCAAAGTAACAAACAAGTCATTATATAAATGAAATAGATTAAGAAATGGAAATACCTAAGTAAGAAAAATCATGCTTATGCCAATACATGGGGATAATTTTTCTCATGATTAGTTTGTGATACTTGTCCCACATTTGAAGGATTCACATATTTAGCTTATGCTCATAAGATTGAATCAAAAAGAGATTAGATTCAAGCTAAAGTTCATAATTACACGCCTCATAATGATAATTTATAAACTCATCATAGCCTAGGCTACTAGATATGGTTGGCATAGGATTCATCTTAATCCATGTTTAAATTAAAAACCCAAAAGATAATAATTGATTCATATATATATATATATATATATATATTAGCAATTTCAAACTTCTAATAAAAGAAGCAGTTCACTAGTCAATACATTTTAAGCTTTACCCAATTCCATGGTCATCCCTATGGCCTTAATTTGAATAACTACCTTTTGAAAAAAATCCTATTGTTTTTCTATATGCTATCTCTGTCCATATGTATGTTATTGGAGTACTGGAACATTTAGATCTGTATGTATTTAAATGCCCCTCTGGCTGTGTGTATATAAAATGTTGGCGTTTGTGTATGCTGCAGTTCTTTTCATTGTTGTTTGCTTTGTAGGATCATATTTAAATAGATAGAGAATTAATACTTCTGCTATTATTGCTGTTTGATATGTAATATTTATACTTGCGTTCATAGAGGTTTTGCTAAGTTATTTGATGTTATTCCTTAGTGGTCCTACAAACTCCACATGTATTGTCCGGACCGTGTGAAGGTTATGAATTATGTCCAATTTTTTGGACAATAACTTTACTCTGTTATTGTATTTACTTAATTTTTGCAACATGCACATGAATCCCTATTATCTTGGTCTACAGAATTAATTGGTTATTTGGACTGGTTTGAATGTTTTGATTTCATATCTACTTATCAGAATCTTGTGTGCTAAAAAAGTCAAAATATTTTTTTTTAACAATAGTCTGATCTTCTTGTGCAAGATATTGCCAATTGCAAGGGAAATTCAAGGATAAATGGAACCTTCCTATGAAGCACGGATATCGGCATGAGACAGATATGATACAAGACTGATACTATGACACAATTTAGCTATAAAAAATAGAGCACAAAGCACTATGGACATTATGCTTTGTTTTATAAATTACTAATGTAAAATACATATGCATAACACCTAATGCTAGCATTTTCTATTAAAACGCATTGTACAATGAAATATGATATTATATGTATCATATAAAAAGCTTTGTGATCAACAAAAGAAAAATTAACATTAGTTTAATTATTATTACATTTCAATGTTTCATCAAGTTTATTAAAAATCAATTATGCACAAACATTAGCATTAATAATCAAATTTAATTTTCTCAATATGAACATTGTACTTACTGGCAATAAAAGCTATTCCTATCCCGAATAGTGATCAAAGATAATGTAGCAGAGCAAATGCTCTATGGAAGGAATCGTTTGGGTGATCGAATAGATGGAGACCTTTTAGGCATTAGATTTAGAAATACAGTGACAAGGGACTTAGTCTCTGATAAGATAGATATAACAAATCTAATTTGAATAGTTTGGGCAATCCATCAATTGATAGGACAAACATATACATGATGAAGGCTCCTAGCAGATATGTAAGGAACATTTTTGATTGTGCTTTGTAGTGATGCTTCTGGGCGAAATCCCAATGGAATTCATGGCTAGAATATTTTCAGATGGATATTCATAGCATGCCACATCTTAAAGATTGGTCAGCTCTTCAACCTGACCGACTTCTTTGCACATCTCAGAATGCTTGACTCGGTTCAAGTGAAGATTGGGAATGCAAGTGCTTAAAGCTAGACAATTGTTGTTGTAAGGACATGTGGAGCTCCTTTAGTATGAATGAAACTTCTTCAACACTCAAGCATGAAACATTCTATACATGCACAAATGAACATTGATGGGAAAAATAGATACTTCACAACAATGGCATCAATCTTAGTAGTAACAATGAGTAGTACACTAATGAGGCGCTATCCTGGGACTTAGATAAAAGATCAATCAACCATTAATGCTAGAAACATCTGTTGACCTCTCTGCTTAGTTTACTAGTGTAAATTATACATAAGTGTTCTCAAAGAATCATAGAAATGAGCTATTCATTGTGCATAATGCCTTCTTTATGTATGGTTATTTAAATAAGAGGTAAGATTAGAAAGAGGATATTTTTGATTGGACTTCAAGAAACAAGCTCGAGAAATAAAACCACTAAGACTCCGTTCTTCTCGAGACAGATTTATATTTTTCCTTTATCACTTTTCTTTCTCATTTCACCTCTATTTGAATTAGCCGATTCTGCTAGTCCCCTCCACACATTCTTATTGTTTCATGTTATTCTAGATTTTGATGACAAAATCTTCTTGAGTACTTTCATTGAAATGTGTTGGGTGCAAGAAAAAGAACAACTAGAAAGCAGGATAAGAAAAGGAACATTCAATTCACCATGAGGATCTTTGGGGAGCCTGAGCAAAGAATAAGTTCATGACCCAAGCATAATTCATAAGCTAAATTCAAAGCTTGATAACTAGTCATTTATTTTGTCCATTCACAGATTTGAAAACTTATTGTTTGTTACTGATTTGATATTGCTATGATCGTTGATCTTAATTGATAGCCATTAAATTTGTTATACAAATGTTGTGGGATGTCACATTGGATGTAGAATGTTTCTTTCTTCAATTGATTTCCTACTATAACATGGGAAATCATATATCTCTATTCATCTATGACTTGTTCCCATTTGACATTATGCTTATATTCGCTATTGAATTTTTCTATAGCAGCTATTTCTTTCTTCGATTGTTTTTCTCCTGCGATTTTTTTTCTTTCTTTGCACCTTATTTGGTTGATTGTTTTCTTCTGGAGTATTGTTGCTTTTTATTCCTTTCTCGACATTCTACTATAGCTTGCAAGCAGGACTTGCTAGAATTGTTGAAACAAGAACCTTAAGTTGAAAATTTACTATTTTGCAGAAATTAAAATCAAAATTTTGGTTTAGTTAGAATTCAAGTGTATTGAATTGATACTTAGAATATTTGATTAGATCCTGGAAGATTATAAGAAACTACGTATTTTTGGCATTTCAGGTTATAAATAGGACTGCCGAGCCATGCAAAAAAATTAAGGGGCATTAATATACATAGCACACAATTCTTATATATTTACATATCTAACACCTATATTTTCATATTTACTTACATAACACCCAAATTTTTATTAATTCAACAAAAATAGCATCATAGTTATTGTTTTAAAGTGAAATGCACTTTTTTATGGTTAAGAAAAATGCTACTTTTGTAAATATCAAACTTTGTCAGATATGTAAATGCATAAGAATTTTGTGCTATGTATGTAAATTTTCCAAAAATAAATAAATGATTAAATGGTTGAATAATATTCTTTTTTTAAATTCTTGTGCATGCTATTGGATGTGGATCTTTAAGAGTTTCACAGGCCTTGACAACTTTTTGGGGGGATGATTCTGCTTGTATTTGAATGAAACTTGGATCTTCTAATTGATGATTTCTAATTCTGTTCTTTCTTTGAAATTTTTTAGTGATTGGTTTGTGTGTGTTATTGGGATTATTGTTGTACATACCCGTTTTCTTTTTCTGATGTGAGTCTTGATCATTGTTGAATTTAATATTTGTACTTAAATTTTTTTGTACAATTTGAGATTTTGGATATTATTAAATTATTATTTGATATTAATAAAGCGCTATTCTAAGTTTTCATAAAAAATGATTGATCTGTGTAAATTAGAAGTTTGAAAACTGTGAACTGTGATCTTTTGTATGTTTTTTTGCGCATCTTATTTTGCATTAGCAAACCCTTTAGTAGGTACATTGTTGTGTTTGTTTATCTATGGCAACGTGTCCGTGCTTGTGATATTTTTGGTATGTGGGGATGCTCATGCTCTAGTGCTACTGCATGGGTATTGTGTATGAACATATTGTACTAAGGTGAAGTAAGGAAAAAAGAGATTCATGTTTGCTTCAGTTTCTTCTATGTATATCTGGTGTGCACACACAGCACAAATTTGATAAGAAGGCAAATCACTTCAGTGCCAAATATCACACAGCTTAAAAGTATTTGCATCATTTCTTCTCATATTTGATGTAGAAGTTTGGCACCTTATGTGTGTTCATGTTTTTTTAAATTAATTTTATTGAAATATTGCATTTGCATTAAAATATCAAAGGTTACAAAGGATACAAAAACCAACTAACCTTTGTACTTAATGAGCTAAATCCTCTTTAATTAATTTATGCAGGCTACGAGAAATAGCAAAATTAGTTAAGTGTGCGAACAGGAGCAGCTGTAAAATTCTTGAAGTATTATGTTAAAAAGTTTCATGTTTGTTTTAGAACTTTGGCACTTTATTAGATGATAATCTTAGTTATCAAAATAATCTTGACAGGTTATTAAACATTTGAGGAAACTAGGTCATGTATTACACCTGAATTTTTAAAAGTTGCATGATCACATGATATGTTTTAAAATATCTAGCCATGGTTATTTGAGTAGCTAACAAAGAATGTTATCTTAATTTACAGGTGCCAAAGCTTTGCTAAACGATATATGTTCAATAAGAAATGCATCTACAAAGCATCTTGGCCGTTCTGAAATTATGGCAAGCACAAGGCTTTGTTAATTTTGAAACTGTGTTATATATCTCTTCAATTGAAGTATTAGACCAATCACATTAATCACTTCAAAGTCACTTGTCTGCCCATGTGCATTGGCTCTTCCTGTGCTGTTTCAGAGATAAATAATTTAGGATTTAATGCATATAAGACATCTTAGTGCCACTGTGGAAAGCATCTAATGAACATGAGTTGGGATAGCCGATGTGTTTGCACTGCAAATCAATCTAATAATCTGTAGCTTGTCAATGATTCTATTTGTCATCCCACAGCATCTGCCATCTCCCCCCTATTTTGGTGACTGCTGGTTGCAGGAATTTATAATTCACATAGCCCGCTCTTAAATATTCTTCCATCACATTGCTTTTAGTTGCTCACTTAAGTACATATAGAAAATTTATTGATCTTAGGCTTTTCTTTAATAATATTCTTCTGCACATTTTTCTCACAAGACTCTTATCTAGCTTCTTATCATATTCCATCAGTATGTTTCCTACTTATAATTTGAAGTGAAAGTAGCTTTTAGAATTTTAATTGTGTGATTATCAGATTCTCACTATACGATATGCCATTCCACTTATTGCTTTCAACTAATTTATTCTTTAATATTAATGCACCTAATTGATTTGTTGGAATTCGAAATAGAAATTTGTTTTACTCTTTAGTCAATTATATTATTAAGGTTAAAACGCTCTGGCTATTTTCTTGATTACAGATGCAGAGCCACCATATGACAGCAGTGACCATGCCTCGAAAGTGACTTCTGATTGTAACCTGCAGTTTCCATGGGATACCCTAAAATCAGACGATCTGGGTGGAAAAATAGAACAAGATGTTATATTAGCTGCAAAAGAGGGGCAAGTTTGCGCATCTATAGGTTTATCTCAATCTTGTAATGGCTCAAATGCAGACCCTATTAATAATCTCAAGAATGAGAGTGACTGCAGAGCTGCTCCATGTCCTTACCGCTTCTGAAATCATTTTGATTGCCCAAGATAATCTGTTTTATATGGACAAAACTGTTACTGACGATGATGAAGCACCACATTTGTCAGTATCTACCAGAGCTTCTCCTACTGTCAAGGATATTTGTATGGATGAAGGTGCGCAAATGTTTGAGAAAATCATGGTTGAGTATGATAAAGTAGACCAAGCTATTTTTTCTAGCTCAAACTTTCCTAGAGTGAATGGAAATAGTGCAATAATGGAGGAAACAAGAAAAAAAGAGAACTCTGAAGATTTGAAATCCTCATTGACTGACGAAGGCCTTGATTCATTGGGGAAAATTTCGGAAATAGATGTTGGAGACACAGAATTTTCAAGTCCATCTAAATGTGCAACATATTTGAATGAGACAATAGACAAAACTGCTAAGAATGATTTTGAATCCTTTTAGTAACTGGATATCCTGTTGAACAATGTTATTGTAGCAGTTCAGGTAGTGAGAGGACGATGGAAGTAGCTGCAAGTATGCTACCTTATAAGGAGGCCATTGACCAGAGATCACACTTTTTAGAAGAAGTTAACACTGATTTTCTTCAAGTGGATTCATGCAGTAATAATGACAGCACTTCCGAGAATCAGGTAAGGAGGAAAATAAGTGCTGTCAATTCATTAGAGCAATTAAAATTGATTCTTCCATACTATTTCTGAAAAAAAAAAACACTATTTTATAAAATAACATTGCAGAAATTCAAGTAAATTGCTTTGTGAGGATATATAGGAAACACTCATCAACTTATGTTTCTTTGAATATTAAATCTATTTTTTATGGCATAAACCGTTCATATTGTTTGAATGTCCATTCGTGTAATTGTTCCTGCCTGCATTTGTGCAAACATCAAAGTGTGTATACTTTGCCTAGCAAAATGCTATTGAACTGCTGTCTTTATGTTTGTGATTGCAGGTCGCAGAAGAGAGGAAAATTTGAAAACCATGTCTGCTTCCTCTCCTGAGAAAGCTAAAGAAAGCAAGCTGATTCCAGGAACAGTTTCTAGCAATAAGGATCTATTTGAAGAAGACAAAACATCAGTAATTGTTGTTACTTCTAATTACACTGATTCAAATAGAACGGAAAATACCGATAGGTCTTCGGATGATCCCAAAATTGAAGGTGTGGCTTCCACTTCTGATCCTGTGTCAGGAGACACATCTATAGTTGTCAACGGGAACAAAATTGTATACCAACAGACCTTGCAATCTCAAAATGGTGTTGAAACTGAAGAACCTGCAAGTGATGGTGCATCCTCGGCCCGAAGTTCATTCTCTCATCTTGCTCATGGCGACTCGAGTCTGCTCGGACCTGATTCAATAACTGCTAGTCATATACCATATTCTGGCAACATATCCCTTCGATCTGAAAGTAGCACAACCAGTGGCCAGTCCTTTGCATTTCCTATGTAAGTAAATTTCTGCTTTGCTTGCCATGAACTTCTTCACACTTATTTTGAAACTGGATGGGGGCAGCAGTAGCCTTATTCTCTTGTTTCTGAATGCATCATGTTTTGCTTAACTTTGAAACCCTTAATTGATTCAAAATAGTTTTTGGAAGAATATTCTATTTGCTTAAGCTAGAAGGAAATATATTTGTAAATAATATTTAGGGGAATTTGCATACATACCA